>JAMKQA010027774.1:0-16477 GCA_024699735.1 Posidonia australis
CATATCGCCCTCCGGCGTATAGCAAGAGGCTGAAAAGCCAACATTTCATTGGAGAAATCATAGAAGACCGATTTTATCGGGCGTGCGAGGGTGCCTAACACCTTCCTCATACGTAACAGGGATCCTTACCCACATCTTTTTAGTTTTCGCAAGTCCTATCCTTATTGTTTTTGCATGATTTTTCGTGTATATGGTTTTCCTTGTCTTCCATAATAGACTAGGTGGCGACTCCTACATTTCTGCATTTTGTTTTGTTTTTCGACGTGATTTTGCCGACCGTTTCGCATCTTTTTGCGATCCTCCTCGCCGGCATGGTTACACATTCTGAGAGTCTTGGGTGTTGATAATTACTTGGTTCGATCGATCAGACATTTTCGGTCCATTGAATCAGGAAATTTCGGGTGATCGTGTGGATTTTGGTCTGCTGATTTGGTACCCTAAACCTAGGTTCGGTCGACCAATCCATTTTGGTATGTCAAACTAAGCCCAAGTTTGAATTATAAATGTGTTTTCATGATTTTGTGGGATTGATTTGTATTACCTATATTGAGGGAAATTATGGGCCATCAGTGGTGGTCTATTGTGGACACCTAGTACGCTGGTTTTGTGGATTTTTAAAGGATATAAAATGCTTTTGAAAAAGGATTTCAAAGAGATAGCTGTTAGAAATATATTTTGTTTTGATAATTATATCTAGACTAATGAATTGTTATAAATTTTCATGAAAGAAGAAATCACTTTGTAAATGACGTACTTAGAAAAAGTTGAAGGTCATGTAAACTGTATGATATAATGGAAATGTATATTGAGTTATGTACACTTAGATTTTGTTGTAAATTTAAGAAAGTATCAAAATCGACATACCGAAGGAAAAATGGTATACCAATGCGGCAAAAAGCGGCATACAAAATGGCACTCCGAAACTGAAGATAAAGAATCCAGAAACGGCATACCGAAGCAGGAACAATCGGCACATACAACGGAGTTCCGAAAAATACTTAGATAGCAAAACTGAAGGAAAAATGGCATACCGAGTTAGAACGGTATACCATCTCAGGAAAATTCGGCACTGAATTGCCCGACAATTGCTGATTGAAGGTTGGTTTGGCATATCGATGATCAAAATGGTATACCGATTAGATAGTCGTTTTTTGACTGTTTTCTAGTCATTAGACACATGCTTTCGACGGTTCCTTAGCTATAAATAGGACTTCGATGTGTCTTGTTAAAACACATTCTTTGAGATACTTGTACTTATTTAATTCCCTACTCAAATTCTGTCCTCATTCACCTCACAAGCAAGATTGTATTACAAGTGTAAAAGAGCTATGTGAGAGGAAGTATTTGATTGTAAAGCTACAAGGGGAGGCTCTAACTTCTTGGGGAACGAGAAGTGGAAAGAGCTAAGATTGTCTTGGTGGGATTGCGAACACAAGTAAGTGTTGCATCTTTTGCATATAAAGGGAAGATCTCAAGAGGGTCTTGAGGAGTGGACTAGGCTGGGGTTTGGCCGAACTACTCTAAATAACGTGTATCTTCATTGTCTCTTATCTCCTTCACGTGCATGTGTAGTATAATTTTCAATCTTGTATGATTTTGATATAACTTATTGGTACATATTTCATTTTGTCAATATTACATCTAAAATTGGATAATTTTATATTAGAAAATTAAAATTCTCTATTCACCCCCTCTAGAGAAGCCACTTGATCCTACAATTGGTATCAGAGTGAGGTTTTCTAGAATTAGATTAATCATCTACTAGAATACATGGCTGCATTATCATTTAACAATAATATTGTAGAGGGACAAAGCATTAATAGACTACCATTCTTTGATGGAATAAATTATAGTTATTGGAAATGTAGAATGATTATTTATTTAAAATCCATAAACTTCGAATTATGGGATGTAGTAATAAATGGGTTTAATTTGAGCTCCACATCTTTTATAGAATGGAGTAATGAAGAAAAACATATTGCACAATTAGATGCTAAAGGGTTGAACATTTTATTTTGTACTGTTAGTAAGGAACAATTTAATAGGATCTCAAATTGTAAGAATTCACGTGAAGCATGACGTATTTTAGGGGTTACACATGAAGGAACCAATCAAGTCAAGGAAACTAAAATAAATATGCTAGTTCACAAATTTGAACTATTTAAAATGAAAGACAATGAATCCATAAATGAAATGTTCACCAAATTTAATGAATTTACAAATAACCATCAATCCCTTGGTAAAGATTATTCTCAAAGTGAATTAGTAAGAAAAATCCTTCGGTCTCTCACCCCCGAATGGGAAAAGAAGACCACAGCTATAGAAGAAGCTCAATACCTATCTACATATTCCCTAGAAAATCTAATAGGTAACCTAACCTCTTATGAAGTCCAATTAAAAGAAAAAGAAAAAGACAAACAAGAAATTGAAAACTCTGAGAAGAAGAATATTGCTCTAAAAGTTACCTCTGATTCAGAAGAATCCGTAGAGGATGATGATGAAATAGCCCTCTTAACTAGAAAATTTAAGAAATTCATTAAGAGAGGAAGATTTCAGAAGAAACTAAATAAATATCAAGATAAAAATAAAGATGATCCACCACTTTGCTTTAAATGTAATAAACCAGGACATATCAAACGAGACTGTCCACTTTTAAAAATGAAAATTAATAAAAAGAATAAAAAACCCTTCAAGAAGAAAGCCCTACAAGCCACATGGGATGAGAGTAACTCATCTTCTGATGAGGACTCCACTTCTGAAAAGGAAAAAGCCTACATGTACTTCATGGCACAGGCTAGCTCTTTAGTTGACTTGGAAGACATCAACATGGAAGAACTTTTGGAAGCATTTAATGAACTATATAAAAACCTAAAAACCATACTCAAAAATCAAAACCAAAACATAGAAAATCTTACAACTAAAAATGAAAAATTAATTATTGAAGGCAAAATCCTATGATGAAAATGATGAATTAAATCAGAAAAATATTGAATTTAAGCAAGAAGTTAAACATATGAAGTATAACATAAAGAACCTAGAAAAAGATATTATCGCCTTAAAAATCAACAGTAGTGACCTACTCAACACAGTAACAAAATTTACAAAAGGAAAAGAAAACTTAGATAAAATCCTCTCAAGTCAAAGATACTCATTGAACAGACATGGAATAGGATACACAAAACTTAACAGCATCCCATATGAAAATGGATTCATTAGAGCAACTACAAATGGAAAATACATATTTGTTGTGAGAAAACAAGTTAGGAACAATCAAACTAAAATGAATGATAGATTAAGGAAATCAAAAATGATGTGGGTACCTAAAACTTTACTTGCATCTTATGATGCAGGAAAACCATGAACACCAAGTGGATCTTAGACAGTGGATGCTCTCGCCACATGACAGGAGATCATAGTCTCTTGAGTACATTGAGCACTAAAGAAGACGGAGCAGTCACATTTGCTGATAATGCAATGAGAAGAATAGTGGGGATATGAAATGTCAGTAACTCTCATAATCCCTCTATTGAAAATGTACTACTTGTAGATGTTTTTAAACATAATTTGATAAGCATAAGCCAATTATGTGATATAGGCTATAAAGTAATTTTTGATAAATATGAATGCACTATAATAGATACTAAAACTAATGAAATCATATTCATTGGAAAAAGGAAAAATAATGTGTATAAAATAAAAATCTCACATAAACCTAATATGACTCAATCTTGCCTTGCATCTTCAAATGAGGATCACTGGTTATGACATAAAAGACTTGGCCATGCCAATATGGGACAACTTTCTAAATTAGCCAAAAGTGAACTCATGGTAGGGCTACCAAAAATTGATTTTAAAAAGGATAAATTATGTGATACATGTTAGTTTGGAAAACAAACTAAATCATCATTCAAAATTAAAGATATTGTTTCTACTTCCAAACCACTTGAATTAATTCATATGGGTTTGTTTGGACCAAGTAGGACACTAAGTCTAGGGGAAAAAGATATGTTTTTGTTATTATCGATGATTTTTCGCGCTTTACTTGGGTTTTCTTCTTAGCAAATAAAAATGATGTTTTCAGTGAGTTTCAAAATTTTGCAAAAAGATTCAAAATGAAAAAGGATTAAAGATCATTAAAATAAGAAGTGATCATGGAGGGGAATTTGAAAATGGTGATTTTGAAAATTTTTGCGAAGTAAATGGTTTTGAACACTGCTTTTCTTCTCTATGAACCCCTCAACAAAATGGAGTTGTAGAAAGAAAAAATAGAACTCGTCAAGAAATGGCTAGAAATTGTGAAAGTAATTTGCCAAAGCACTTTTGGGCAGAAGCTGTACATACAGTCTGCTATATCCTAAATCGAGTTTTGATTTGACCCATTTTAAATAAAACGCATTTTGAACTCTAGTTTTGTAAAACCCCCAGAATTTCGTATTTTAAAATTTTTGGATGTAAATGTTTTATCTTGAATACTAAGGACAACTTAGATAAGTTTGATCCCAAAGCTGATGAGGGAATATTCCTTTAGAAGCAATACTTATAGAATTTATAATAAAAGAACTTTAATAATGGAAGAATCAATGCATGTAAATTTTGAAGAAAACATTGAAACTAAGGCAACAAACATAGATATTGATGGTGATCAAGAGGAAAATATAAATACATTAGAAAACCAAACAAAGAAATTAAAACTTAATGATGAACAACCCAGTCATAAAGATTGGAGATACATGTATGGACATCCTGAGGAACTAATCATAGGTGAAGTTTCCAAAGGAATTCAAACTCGATCCAATCTTGATCACAGCTGTGCAACTTATGCTTTTGTATCATCCATTGAACCTAAAAATATTAATGAAGCTTGTGATGATAACTATTAGGTAGATGCCATGCATGAGGAATTAAATCAATTTGAAAGAAACAATGTTTGGAAGTTGGTCTCAAAACCTAAAGATAAACAAGCTATTGGAACAAAATGGATTTTTAGAAATAAACTAGGTGAATCTGGCAAAGTAGTTAGAAATAAGGCTAGACTAGTAGCTTAAGGCTATAACCAGGAGGAAGGTATTGATTTTGATGAAACCTATGCTCTTGTAGCTAGACTAGAATCCATTAGGATGTTGTTAGCATATGCTAGTCACTTAGGATTTAAATTATTTCAAATGGATGTGAAAAGTGCCTTTTTAAATGGATTTATTGAAGAAGAAGTGTATGTCAAACAACCCCTTGGATTTGAAGATGAACTTAATCCGGATCATGTGTATAAATTAAACAAAGCACTTTATGGTTTTAAACAAGCACCTAGGGCTTGGTATGAAAGACTAAGAAAATTTCTACTAGATCAAAAGTTCTTGATCGGTGCTATTGATTCTACCTTATTCACAAAAAGATTAGAAAATGACATTATAATTATTCAAATATATGTGGATGATATTATCTTTGGATCAACAAATGAAAATCTTTGTAAAGAATTTTCCTTGATTATGCAAAAAAATTTGAAATGAGTATGAGGGAGAACTGACGTTCTTTCCTGGATTACAAATTAAGCAAACTATTGATCGGATTTTTATTAACCAAGAAAAATATACTAGAGAATTATTGAAGAAATTTGGAATGGATCAAAGTAAAATAGCTAGGACACCTATAGGCACCTCCACTAAGTTAGAAAAAGACGAGAATGGGAAAAAGGTAGATCAAAAATTATATAGGAGAATTATTGGATCACTCTTGTATCTAATAGCAAGTAGACCTGATATAATGTTTAGTATATGCTTGTGTGCAAGATTTCAAACCTCTCCTATGGAATCACATTTGAATGTAGTTAAGAGAATTCTAAGATGTCTTCAAGGGTCAATTAATCTTGTGCTATATTATCCTAAAAACACTAGCTTGGATCTTATAGAATATAGTGATGCTGATTATGCGGGTTGTAAAATTGATAGGAAAAGTACTAATGGAACATGTCAATTTCTAGGACACTCTTTAGTTTCTTAGTTCAGTAAGAAACAAAATAGTGTAGCACTCTCAACAACGAAGGCTGAATATATTGCAGTCGAGTGTTGTTGTGCCCAAATACTATGGATGAGACAAACACTACAAGACTTTAATATAATGTTATCAACAACTCCAATATTTTGTGATAACACAAGTGTTATAAATTTATCTAAAAATCCAGTTCATCACTCTAGGACAAAACACATAGAAGTAAGACATCATTTACTAAGAGACCATGTACTTAAAAATAATATTAAGTTGGAATTTATTTCAACTAAGGAACAGTTGGCAGATATATTTACAAAACCCCTTGATGAACAACAATTTGTTAAAATTAGAAGAGATCTAGGTATTTGCCAATTATCAAATATCACATAAAAAAAATACTTTGTGTACATTTTCGGAATACCGAAGGTATCTGTTGAAAATTACTGAATCGGCATACCAAAATTACAACGGTATACCGATTTTATGACAGATTTTTTCAGAATGAATGTTTCGACATACCGAAAATATGCGGTATATCAAAATTCCCTGAGTTTGTTTTTTTTGGGTACACCGAAGCATGTACCGATACACCTTTCGAAATCTCCCGTAGATGATTTCGGCATACCGAAAATATTTTGGTATACCGAATCACTCGCGAATCCTATTTTAAAACCCAAAATCTAGGGGTTTTCTTCATTGTTTTAAAATACGACCGACCGATCCCTTCTGCCGATTTCTCTCATTTCTTCCACTCGTCCAAGAGTTCATCTTCTTCAAGCTTCTTCGGCCCTCTCCGTCCCTTCCTTTCCGCTCCTCCACCAATGGCGCCCAAGAAGATGCTCCCATCTAAGCGAAGGAGGAAACAAACGGAGGACACACCGGCAGCATTTGATACCCAAGCTCCCAAATATCGGTTTGTTGACAATGAAGCCGAGAAAGCTCACCGGGAACGCTTTGCAAACAAAGTGGTACTCACTAGAAAACGAATCATCTTTCATGAACTCGAATCCATTAGACCTCTGTTTGATTTCCATGGTTTAATCCTATTTCTAAGTTCTATAGGTGATTGGTTGTATTATCCTACCCTAGTATCCCAATTTTATGCCAATATCACATATTCTCACTCTCTAGCACATTCCTATATATGTGGCACTGCCATAGAATTTGATGATGTCTTACTAGGTCAATTATTTAAAATTCCATATTCCGAGACCGACATCACCCTATCTATCTATGAGTTAGATTGGTCCCATGGTGAAATGAACAAAGCTATCTCCTTGAACCCTAGGAGCACATTCAAACCCACTAAGATCAAACAACTCACCAAACAATCTCGGATTATTGCCTACATTGTGGCTGCCAACTTAATTCAAAAGAAGGGCCATCAAGATGAATTGAGTGAACTTACCTTTAAATCTGTCTATGCTATTGTCAAACAAATTCCGGTTAATTGGGATCAAGTGATTTTTCACTGTATCACTCATGTAAAAACAAAGTTGTTTTTTGGACCTCCTTTAACATATTTGTTTGAAAATTATGAAATTTATCTTGATGACGAACCAAGCCTACCCGTCAAAACCAAACCCTTAGGAACTCAAGCCATTGCCAAATTGGAACAATCCATTGAGGTTCATAGTAAACTCAAAAATCTTCTAGTGGGTTCCTCTTCTACACCATCACAAACAAGGACAAGACATGAAGACACCAGTTCTGAAGATGAGGCGGAAGAAGAGTCTGGCACGACTAAGAAATTGGATTCTCTTCAACGACAAATGGCCGAGCTATCACTTCAACAAAAGGAAATGATGGATATCCAAATTCAACAACAGAAACTTATTTCTGACTTGATGCTTCAACAAAATCAAAGACATCAAGAATATATGGAAGGCATCAAGAAACTGAATGATTGGGTCGAGGTGTACCAGGACACGCTTCAAGAATATCACCAGGATATTCTTGAACACGTAAATCCGCCCTCTCCTTTGTTTTAGTATTGTAATTTGGTTATCTGTTTACATTGATTGAGATTTGGACATTTATAGTATTTCACTTGAATCATTAATTACTCTATTTCTATGTTTTGATTATTGCTGTTTGCCTTGGTTAATGGTATTGATTCTATATCATGGTTATAGATCAAAAAGGAAAAATTGTCCATTACGTATCACATTTTTTGATTATGTCAAAAAGGGAGAGAAAAGTAAAATATATATAAATTTCAAGGATAATAAACATCTATGAAAAGGGGAAGCTCAGTTTAAGGGGGAGGATATTGAAATATGATTGTAACTTATAATTGATATTTTTGTCATCATTAAAAAGGGGGAGATTGTTAGATTGTTAGAAATATATTTTGTTTTGATGATTATATCTGGACAAATGAATTTTTATAAATTTTCATGAAAGAAGAAATCGCTTTGTAAATGACGTACTTAGAAAAAGTTGAAGGTCATGTAAACTGTATGATATATTGGAAATGTATATTGAGTTATGTATACTTAGATTTACTTGTAAATTTAAGAAAGTATCAAAATCGACATACTGAAGAAAAAACGGTATACCGATACAGCAAAAATCGGCATACAAAACGGCACTCCGAAACTGAAGATGAAGAATCCAGAAACAGCATACCAAAGAAAAACAACATACCGAAGCAGGAACAATCGGCACATACAACGGAGTTCCGAAAAATACTGTGATTGCAAAACTGAAGGAAAAACGACATACCGAGTTAGAACGGTATACCGCCCCAGGAAAATTCAGCATACCGAAATAGTTCCGACATATTGAATTGCCCGAGAATTGTTGATTGAAGATTGGTTTGGCATACCGATGATCAAAACGGTGTACCGATTAGATAGTCGTTTTTTGACCGTTTTCTAGCCATTAGACACATGCTTTCGACGGTTCCTCGGCTATAAATAGGACTTCGATGTGTCTTGTTAAAACACATTCTTTGAGATACTTGTACTTATTTAATTCCCTGCTCAAATTCTGTCCTCATTCACCTCACAAGCAAGATTGTATTACAAGTGTAAAAGAGCTCTGTGAGAGGGAAGTATTTGATTGTAAAGCTACAAGGGGAGGCTCTAACTTCTTGGGGAACGAGAAGTGGAAAGAGCTAAGATTGTCTTGGTGGGATTGCGAACACAAGTAAGTGTTGCATCTTTTGCATATAAAGGGAAGATCTCAAGAGGGTCTTGAGGAGTGGACTAGGCTGGGGTTTGGCCGAACTACTCTAAATAACGTGTATCTTCATTGTCTCTTATCTCCTTCCTGTGCATGTGTAGTATAATTTTCAATCTTGTATGATTTTGATATAACTTCTTGCTACATACTTTATTTTGTCAATATTACATCTAAAATTAGATAATTTTATATTAGAAAATTAAAATTCTCTATTCACCCCCCTCTAGAGAAGCCACTCGATCCTACAATAGCTTGCTTTGGAAAGGAATTTCCGTGTTTTCTATGTATGGGCCAAGATACCATAGGTTGTACTGCTTGGACTAGGGAATGTGACGACATTCTCAAGTGGTCAGGCACGTCACTCAGGTTGAGGTCGAGGACTAAGATACTATAGGTGAGTGTTCGTTGGGTCTTAGAGGTATAAGAATCCCTGATTGTCGTCCACGAGGTCGAGGTTGAGGTCCACCAATTGAGGTGTTGTCTGGACTTGGAGGTATGATACTCCAGTTGTCACCGGACACTGAGGCTTGAGGTACAACTGGGTGTGGAGGTATAACACTCCTACTGTCTAAGTACCGTGTGGAGGACACCAACAAAGCAGACCCTATGGTGTTGACTAGGGTGGGTATTGCACATGCCCCATTGTTGGTAGTGTCTTGAGGACAACCTTCCCAAGTGGGGTTGGCTTTGTAAGGGTTCTCCAGGTGGGAGGACTTCAGGACGGAATCACTCCTCGCAGGGTGGTGAGTCCGTGGTAGTACAGTGCACCCCAATGGCTACTTATAGCCAGAGTTAGTTGCCTGACATTAGGCAACATGACTCAGTGTGGTTGTGGTTTTTGGCCAATATGGCCTATACTTGAGGTTTTAGGTAGTTGGATTGTCCTTGGATTGTTTTGGCCAGTAAGGCTTGGTTTTACTATACGGATGTTTTCTCCTATGTTTATGACTTCAGAAGAAATATAAGAAAGTTTTGAAGTCGAGATTTGTGGTTTTGGCTAGTAGGACCCATGATTTCGAGACTTGGTTGATTTAGTAAAAATGATTTCAAAATGATTTAAAACAGAAAACTTAGTTTTGTTTTCTAGGGTTTTCATGGTGTATGTACTGGATGACTTTCTGATCACTCACATGTGCTTTATGTGGTTTTTAGGTTACAGATGCAGGCTAGCAGTAATTGATGAGTCTAGTGCATGTAGTTGGAGTCTCGTAGCCGCACACATAGGTTCCTGGTTGGTAGATGTTTTTAAATTAGCCTTTAATTTTCTATAATTTAGCATTTAATTATTTTAGAAATTATTTAGGCTAATGTATTTGTGTTGGTAGAGCCACGGGTTGTTACAAAGTTGGTATCAGAGCACCAAGTTCACCATGTTATACTAGCTTATGGTGTCCGGTCTAGAGACTTCATAGGTTTTGATTGCATAATGGTGCCTACACTTGTTTGTTTTCTCCATGCTTTCTGTGTGTTTTTTTGACTATTGTGCAAGTATCTTGTCTCCTCTCCTTTTGTAAAATGCCTCGTCATGGCCGTAGTACAGGCAAGGCCTTTACCGAGGAATCCAAGCCCCGTAAGGAGGATGGATGGAAGGCCATGCATGCTGAACTGCGAACTGTGAAACTTGGTACGCAGACTTTCTCATGCATTCAGTAAGGGTGGTTCCAGCGAGTCATCAGGAGACTCGTACCTACAGTAACTGAGTAAACTCCATTCGTCAACGTTCAAAGGCAAGGGTGGAGCTGAGGAGAGTGAGGTCTGATTGGAGAAGGTAGTGAAGATGCTTGATAGCATGGCGTACCCTGAGGAGCATTGGGTACGGTTGGTGACTTATCTGCCGGAAGGTGAGGCAAATAACTGGTGGAAGTCGGTGAAGTAGCCTAAGTTCTCTGACTCAACTATTATTAGTATCCAGTGGATGGATTTTGAGGTAGCCTTTTATGAAAAGTACTTTCCTTACTATGAGAAGGAGAAGTTTAGCTGAGATTTTTGGAATTTGGAGCAAGGTAGCATGTTTGTACTCTAGTATGAAGCTGTTTTTACCTGTCTGGAGCATTTCTCCTGCCTATCCCTTAGAGGAGGAGCAAGTGTAGAGATTACTGGATGGCCTACAGCCAGGGTTGAGGCTGAGGGTGATGGGCTATCGATGCTAGACAGTGGCAAAAATGGTGGGGATGGCCTTTCGCTTCAAGGAGGAATACAAAAAGTTTGAGGACGGTCATCCCAAAGGGAAGGGTAAGTCTTCCATTGCTTCCTAGTTCTCCTTCTTCGACATATCGAGTTCTAGTGATTCAGGTTGTCCGAGGAAGAAGAGAAAGGGGAAGTCTAGTGGTTTTTTTGTGGAGCAGCATAGTTTCGCTAGTGGTAGTAGTATTGGCTCCAGTTAAACAGGTTCTAGTGCTTCTAGAGGAGGTCGGTGTTTCCAGTGTGGCCAGGTGGGTCATTTTGCTGCTAATTGTTCTCATTCGCGGCAGACTTCATACCCAATGGTGTGCTATAACTGTGTGAAGCCAGAACTGCAACAATCCTCTAGTCACTACCACTAAACCTAGGTATAATTTTCCATTTTTAATCTTTTTTATCTTTGTTATTGACCACCAATTACACTAATAATGCAGCTAGGGCTAAGTACTCTCAACAATAAAATAAAACCACTAAACAACAAAAATAAAACTAAACTAGCACTAATTTGGATCCCTAATGTGTGGCGGCGTGACTTCTCCAATATGCACTAGCAACCAACAATTACTATCCTGCACCTTCCAAAACACACAAAACAAAGCACACGTGAGTGACCACTTAACGGTCACCCAACACGCACCCAACCTACAACTTAGCATTTTATGCTGAGGACAGCCAAGCACAAGCATCATACTCGGATGCCGCGAAACGAAAAGGGCAATCTGCCAACACCTAGCACACAAGCACTAACATCCCTCTCGGATGTTGTAGCACCAAACGAGGCGGTCTATCACTGCCCGGTAGGCCACATAATCACAAAACTATGCCTTTAAAACTATTCTTTTCTTTTCCCTTTTTAAAACCATGTGCATGCACTTTTAAAACCCTTTTATGCATGCCCGAGAAGGCCACTCTTGCCATCTCAAGCCCAAAACCACACGAAAGCACAACTACGGAGACTCTGCTTTGTACAATATGGTCCCATTAGGACCCATGCACAACACCAAACCACAGAGCCTCTGCTCTTAAACCACGGTGCCACTGCTCCCAAAACATTACGCCTCAATAAGCACCAAAGCCAAGATCTCCTCTAGGTCAGGTGCCTGATTTCTTGAACCAGGACTCTGCACAAAACACAAGCACAAACAGTGTGTCGAGCTGCCCAGCGCCAAGTAGACAACACTGGCCATAAGCAGTCTACGAGGAGTGACCATAGTGTGCCACCCTTTGTAGAAGCCAACCATCGTCCCTCAATTCTCCCACCTGGAGAATCCTCACAAAGTCAACCCCTCTTGAGAAGGTAGTCCTATTTCTTAGGACGCTACCAGCTACGGGGCATGCGTCCCACCTGCACTAGCCATCACAGGGTATACCTTCTTACGGCGCCCTCCACACGGTGCTCAAGAAGGAGTCTCATACCTCCACACCTGACAATACCTGAGTCTTAGTACTCACAGTGGTAGTAAGATTATCATACCTCCCTGTCATGTCACGAAACACCTCAACCTACGGACCACAACCCTAGTCTCAAAACGACAGTCAAGAAGTGTCATACCTCTAAGACCTGATGAACCTCAGCCTCAGGTATCTCGGCCCCCAACACAAATAGAAAGCATCGGAAAACTCTTTCCAAAAACATTTTCAAATTTGTACTTTTCTCTTTTCAAAACTTTCTTTTTGGAAAACCTTTTCAAAACCATTAAATATTCTTTAAAACTCAAGAAACAATGTGTCCAACAGCAGCATGGAAACCAAAGCCCGAGAAACCACAAACAAAACACAGCCTCAACGGCTCTCCTGTCCGGCCTAGGCAGAAACACCTCGGGAGCGTTTGGGTTTACAAGCACTACGCTCAACCCACGACCACAATCTAAGAAAACACCAACAAAAAATCTTCTGAGTGTCAAACCCACTTAGAAGACGCCACAGCAAAGCAACCACAACTAGAACTATAAGCTCTGGCACCAAGTGTAAGACATCTACTGACTCATGTGTCTCGAAGGCATAGCTAGATCGGCTCAAATACCAGAAACAGTGCCACTGAATACTCCATTCAGTGCACTACACGCAAAACCACACAAGCTTTAGATCTAAGGATGCTTCATTATCCCGAAAGTCCAGTCTAAACGATTTGGGGAAAGAACCTATTATTTCTAAATCATTTCATCTTTTATTCTACTCACACCCAAGGTAGAATCTTGCTAATTCGTTTTAGGCAAACCATAGACCATTCTATTGATTATCTTAATCATTTATGCCATTATATTTATCTCACTAAGATTAATATATATATATATTAATCAAAACATAAAACATCTTAATACAGGATTAGGGCCTGGATCGTTAGACTGAAATGAAACGGTCGACCAAAAACTCCTGATTCATCAAACCGAAAACGTTCGATCGACTGAACCAGGAATCTTGTCAACACCCAAGACTTCCAAAACGGCAGACCGAACGAATTTAGTTGACCAAACCAAGGGTCAAGGGGACAATCTGCAATAGAAACGACATACCAAAATAATTCAGCATGCTGAATCAGGCAACTGCAGGGCACCTCGAAATGGGACCCAATGCTCAATCTTGCAAACCACCATTCCAAACCATGCAAACAATATATCAAAATGAACCAGACCAGACAAGCAACATTGAGATCTATCAAGCGGATTTCGAGAAATCAATAGAAAACACAAAGGGGAACTATTCACCCCAAATTATAACTCACGAATGTACAATAAATTTTAATAAAATTACTACAAGTACCAGCACACTAACATGCACTTATGGTATAAATTTGGAATCAAAATAAAATCTATGGGGTGCATATCTCAACCGAAGATGCAACGACACGAGATGGACGACGATGCTCCTCCTTCAACCTCGAGCTACTCCTCTCTTCCACGCGATGACGACGACACGACGGCAACTGCATCCTCCCTTCTCTGGCCATCTTTCTCTCTCTCACACATCTCACCCCTCTCTCTCTCTCTGTCTCTCCACCCCCAACGAAGAAGAAGAATAAGAAGAACAAGAAGAAGAGGAAGAAGTGGAAGGAGTGGTGGTGGGGCTCGGGAAAGGGAAAAGAAAGAAAAGAAAGAAGGGAAGGAAAGAAAGGAAGCTGCAAACACGAAACCAGACCACGCGACCATCTACGTCTAGTTGACTTGTGCAAATTGAGATTTTCCACCAAAGCACAGAGCTAATCCTCAAAATTCCTACAAGGGCCGACATAGCACCCGAATCACACCACACCAAAAAGGCCAGAAACACACAATCTAGGCGTCAAATACTACTGAGAATGTGTCCCATATTGGGCACTAGGACCCCTAATACCCAACACACCTGAATTTCACCTTAATTATTTGGTCAAAGCACCATATTTAAAACTGGGTCGTTACACGGGACATACTCAGAGGGTCTGCTTGGATCCCCCTAAGAAGGTAGGGAGCGTATCATAGCAGCTGATGAAGGGACAAGTGTTCACCATTTAGGTCCTTGATGCTGGACCTTCGGGAGATGTGGTAGAGGGTAAGAATGAGTAGTTGTGCATAATCCTCTATGTAATTATTGTAACCTCTCCTATATTCTGGACAACTGTCTGATATGTGAATGTTATTTTGTTGGTGTGCTTGGCCATTTAGGTTCTTTTCTTGTGACGAGCCAGATGGCCAAGGTATTGTTTGACTCAAGAAGTTCCTTTTCCTATGTTTTGAGTCTTTTGCAGCAAGGATGGAGGACAGGTCGACTTGGTTAGCCTTTTATTTCAATGTGGTGATGCTACTGGGTGATCATTGTTTAGCCTGGAAGTATCTACGGTCTATTAGCATGACGCTGAATGGTAGAGAGTTTGATGCTAGTTTGATCATTATGGACATGCAGCAGTATGATGTGATACTTGGCATGGACTAGTTGACGCAGTAGTCTGCTTTGATCAACTATGCTCAGAGAAGGGTATATTTTGGATCTTCTAGAGATGGTGACTTCTTTGTACAAGGTGAGTGTCGGGGTGAGCCTTAGCTTGTCATTTAGGCAATGAAGGCTTATAAGTCTCTGGCTAAGGGTTGTGTGGGGTATTTGGCTAGTATAGTTACTTTCACTTCTCCTAACTTGGGTGTTCACAATATCTTTGTAGTTTGTGAATATCTCTACGTGTTCCCTGACGATTTGCCTGGAATGCCACCTTATAGGGAAGTAGAGTTCTCGATCAAGTTGGTTCCAAGGATTAGTGTTATTTCGAAGCCTCCTTACTGTAAGGCACCAATAGAGCTGAGAGAGCTCAAGACTCAGTTGTAGGAGTTACTAGACAAGGATTTTATCAAGCTTAGTGTTTCTCCATAGGGAATGCCTGTCTTGTTCGTTTGAAAGAAGGATGGTTCGCTTTGGCTATGTATTAACTATTGGATGCTAAACTAGATCACGGTGAAGAGCAAGTATCTCTTGCCTTGCATTTGATGACCTGTTTGACTAGCTATAGTCTGCTTCTATGTTTTCGAAGATTGATATGAGGTTGGAGTATCACCATGTGGATGGATTTTTGAGGGGTGTTGTAGAATCGTTGAGGTGTCCACTCACTTCGTCAATTCTTGTAATCACCACTTGCCGATTTGTTTTCGCAAATTGACAAGGTATCTTATGGGAGTTGTAGTGGTTATGATGATGTGGATTCTCGATTCACTAGGTCGGCGACTAGATGTTACCCAGTGTAGACACCCCAATTTTACCAATTTTGCAAGATGAGAATCTGGTGGCTGAGCTTGAACCTTGGTTGAGCCCATTTGGGCCCACTAACCCTCATTAGGCCATTTAATTCATGGAAACCCAATTGGGCCCCATGAAGGCCCACTTAGGCCCATTAAGCCTTAGTTGAGCCCATTTGGGTACACAAGCCCATTCTAGGCCCATTTGACTCTCATTCAACTTGACTGGGCACATTTGGTCCATTTGGACCCACCTAAACCCATTTGGGCCCATGGGGGCTCACAAGGCCCACACAAGCCCACTAGGCCTATGAAGCCCGTTCAGGCCCACTGAGCCCGACTGAGTCCGCCTTGGACCCTAGACTCAAAATTGCTCAACCTACATTCCCTAAACCAAGCCCATTCACTCAATTTCATTAAATTCAAGCAAT
>JAMKQA010027775.1:0-13877 GCA_024699735.1 Posidonia australis
AAGGGTAAGGATTCTGGTTACGCATGGGGAAGGGGTTAGGCACCCCCATGCGCCCGAGAAAACTCGGTCTTTCTAGGTTTCCTACTGTCAATGGTCTAATGAATGTATGCTTGCTTATTCTATATTCTCATGCATGACGATGACTGAAAACATGCCAAATCAAAGTAAATAAGTGAAATCAAAGGAAAAAAAATAACAGAAATTCTCATGGGCGAATGTAGGCATTGTTAATGCTGCTTTACTGTACGCTCATGGGCGATGAGGAAAATCATGAAATTCTCAGAAAGCGTCTCGCAAAATAACAGAAATTGGGGATAAATCCAAGAAAAATCAAAAAGGGGAAAATAATCCTTGTTTCGGGACCGTGTCGGCTTTTTAAGCCTTTTACTGTATGCCCTCGGGCGATGGAAAACCAAAACAAGTGGAAACCGCGAAAAATCGAGGAAAACCTAGAAAACGGGGAGAAAACAAAGCTCGGAACAAAGCTAGAAAAGCGTGCACCAAGCAAGGAAGAAAAGACGGGAAAAAACCGTGCAAAAAGATGTGAAAAGTATGCAAAATGCAAGTGTGAGTGCAAATCCGAAAACTCCAGGGGGTTTTGTGCAAAAAGCCCAAATCCACGGAAAATTGACATTCAGAAGCCCAAATCAGCGGAAATACATAGGAAAACACATTCCATGCATGTATGAAGAATCTAGGGTCAAAATGTGTATCCCTAGTGAAAATGAAGTTCTCTAGGGGTTAGAATGCAATTTTACCACTAATGCATGCATGCAAATCAATTCAACACAAAATTAGGGTAGAAATGCAAGGAAAAAAGGCTCAGAAATGATCCAGAAAGTTTCAGGGGCAAAATGGTCAATTTACCCCTGATAGCAGGCAATCAGAGTAAAATCAATGAAGCATAGGGGCTAAACTGCAAAAAACCCAACAGACAAAGCATCCAGAAGAGATTCAGTAAAAACAAAGGGTTAAAATGCAATTAAACCATGAAAACAAGCTTTTGGAAAGTTTTAAAACAAAGTTAAGGAGTTTTATGCAATTTTCACAGCAAAATAATCCTTTTGGAAGTTTTCTCTAAAACACTAGGGCCTAAGTGCAATTTGTCTAATGAAAACATGCTTCAGGAAAAGTTTCATGGAAGTATGAGGGCTAACATGCAATTAAACCATAAAAACAACTTTTCAGAGAGCTTTGGAAGAATGCAGGGGCTTAAATGCAATTGAACCAGCACAATAAAGCTTTCAGAAACAATTTTTAAAAATATGAGGGCTTCTATGCAATTTTTACTGTAAAAATGAATTGTCAAAAACATTTTGAGAAAGCTCAAGGTCTTCTATGCAATTTTCACAGAAAAATGAACTTCGAGGAAGTTTTTAAGAAAGTGAAAGGTCCTTTTAGCAAAATGTTTGAAAGAAAATATGTTTCAAAAACTCTAGGGGCTTTTATTAAAGTTTTAAACTCAGAAAAAATTAATTAAATGTTTAGGGTAAAACATGTAATATTTTCAGTTAAAACTTTATTCGAAACATTTTAGAAAAATGATTGCAAGACCTATATGCAATAAAAGCACCAAAAAGTAATTCAAGAAGGACCTATTTGCAAGAAAAACATGAACTCCTGATTTTATTCAAATAAATTGTTTTAAATGTTTTTCTAAAATGAAAAAGAAACGACCGTCACTGGCGACGGTGCTCACCGACGACGACCGCCGGAGGGGGTCATACAAAGCCTTCCCGTGGTCCGATCTAAGATCAGACTCCACGGGAAGCAAGAGGGAGAAAAGAGGAAGACATCCAACAGACTGGATGGGTGATCCAGCCGCTAGAACGACCTCCCCACCGACCTCGCCATCGAGCTACTCCAGCGACGGATCCACGGCTGCTGGTGGCGCTCGAGGCGGTGGCACTGCGACGTGGAGCCTCCGGAGGGTTGAGGAAGAGTCACAGAGGTGTTCCCATCATCCTCGAGCTTGGAGCAAGTTGTGCGCACATCCCGGGCTCTGTCGACCGTCGACACTTGCACGCTCCGGCTAGCTTGGCTTCGGGAGCTATCCGGAGGTGGAGGAAGGTCCTGGTGGCTGCGGGATGATCGCGTGAGGCTAGAGGAAGGCCTATGCGGGGCTGGATCACTGCGGCGAGGCTCGGAGCGGCGAGTATGCTCGGACAGGGGCCTTCTTCTCTGGCGATGACGACTGTGGGTGCATTCTCCAACGAGTGGCACGTGGCTCTTTGGGGGCATCGAAACGGCGTTTCAAGGAGCTAAGGAGCTCGAGGGAGGCCAGCAAAGGAGGAGGGAAGACTCGGGGGTCCAGGAAAAGTCCTGGATTGCCCCCCTCGCCTCTGTCGCCAGAGAATCGGCGACAGCAGGGCACGGAGGAGCTCCAGAGGCCAAAAGATCGCTCTAGATCCCTTGGAACCGCTCCAAAAAGAGAGAGGAGGGTAGGAAGGCTACAATACAGAAAGAAAAAAAGAAGAGGAAGTTAGTGGGTATACCTGAACGGAGGTGGCTCGTCGGAGCTCTGAAACGACTGGTCTCCTCTTCCGCGACGGCTCTGGCTCTACTCTTCTCTTCCTCGCACTCCATTCTCCATTCTCAGGTGCTCTCAAGGTCTGTGTCCTTCTTTTTTTTCTGCCGCGAGCTCTCCTTCTCCTTATATAGGTGATCAGAGTCCCAACAAAAAATTCTGGCGACACACAACTAGCTGGCATAACCACCTCCGACCGCCGTTATGCCAGCTCAGCAGACAACGAACGGCTGTCCCCCATGCGCTCCGGTCTGCTCCCTTGCTCGCCGACAGAGATGGACGGCGATCTTGGCTCTGATTTGTGCTGGCTAGATTGATGGTGTGGTGCTGGGCTTAGTGAAGAGGTGAATTGGATTGGATTCGGGCTGATCAAGTGAGGAAACAATGGGTTCAGTGGTGATTTTTGTGAATTTGGTTAAAAAAATTTTGGGAAGTAATGGAGAAAAATGAAATGTTGATTTGAGAGAGAAGAAGAAAATGTGGCTGAGCTATTATGGGCTTTGGGGCCAAGGTAGACTCAATTGGGCTCAATGGGCCTAAGTGTTAATTGGGCCCAAACAAGTTGAATGAGCTTAAAAAGATTTAAACGGGCCTAAATAGATTTGATGGGCCAAAATGGGCTCAGATTGGGTTTAATGGACCTATGTGGGCCTTATGGGCCCACATGGGCCCAATTAGGGCTGAATGGGTCCAAATGGGCTAAATGGAACTCAATGAACTCAATAGGCCTAAGTGTCAAGTGGGCCCAAACAATTTGAATGAGCTTAAAAAGATTTAAACGGGCCTAAATAGATTTGATGGGCGAAAATAGGCTCAGATTGGGTTAAATGGACCTATGTGGGCCTTATGGGCCCACATGGGCCCAATTAGGGCTGAATGGGTCCAAATGGGCTAAATGGACTTCCATGAAGTCAAATAGGCCTAAGATAGTCTTATGGGCCCAAATGGGCTCAACTAGGGTTTAATGGGCCTAAGTGGGCCTTCATGTGCCCAATTAGGTCTCCATGAATTAAATGGCCTTGGTTAGAGCTCAGCTACCACATCTCCATCCTGCAAAATCAGAAAATTGGGGTGTCTACAGTTGCACATAGGATGTATTGAGAAACCCCCACCTTTGCGATATCCAGAAACTTTGAGGAGATACCCCAAGTACGTAGCTTATCGCGATGACTTTCTGTTAATTGTCTGATCCATGCTTGGAGAACATCTGAGTAGTGCATAGGTATGACCATCGTGGGGAAACCCATGACTAATAGGGCATTTCAGCTTCTCTTGACTCAAGTCACACCAAAAAGGGGAAACGATCTCCTGTAGAACATGCTCAAAACACTGGTTTAGAAATGGACTTCAACTTTTTTCCATTCAACAACATTTTGTAAAGTCCAATGCAAACAGAAAGCGTGCAGCACAAGTGGTATTGAAAATAAGAAAGACTAGCTCAAAGTTGAATGTTACAATCGACTAAACAGGGAGCTATTGAACAGACTGCATCTTGCACATAGCCCCGGCAAGAGATCCTGGTTACCAACTGGTTTTGACTAGGTGCCAATATAATGAGATATAGCCATTCAAACCCTGATGATCAGGATTGCTTGATGACTGAGCCATCATAAGCCGCTTAAGAAGTCAAATGAGGTTGTTGGAATGCCTCTGGGGAAGATTATAGGGATCCTCAACCTATAAAGCAGCTGACATGCCCCTGGTCGAGCATTGTCTTAGTGTGTCTAACCATAGGACAACTAACATGCCCCTAGTTTGACGTAAATGGCCTTAACCAATAAAAGCAGCATGCATGCGCTTGGTTTAGGTGATGTCCTTCTGATCCTCTTAGGCTGAAACTGCTAACATGTCCCAGCTAAAAGAACCAGATTAGACTCTACGACGCTTTAAGATGATGTTTATGAGAAGAATGCATGCATATTGAATGATTTGTGAGATATTATTAGCACCCTCAACATTGGAATGCTTATCGCCATGTATACAAGGGAATGGTAGCTCCAAACCTCACGAAACTCTATCCAAGCCCCTAGTTTTTTGGGTGGCTCTTTCGAAATGCAATATCGTTTCCTGGACTCTATTCCAAACCCCACTGGACCATACCCCTGCTTTTTATTTTATTTTCTTATTCTTTCTCTCTCATAGGCATGTGGGTTCACCCTATCCCTGGCTTGGAGGTAATAGGTACCTCGTCTGTGGTGGAGAGCTACTACAGTTTTTTGAAGGGTTGGCTAGGCCCTTTTTCGAACATGCTTTCCAGTATTCACTCCAACTCATCTCCAAGATAAATTGTAGGGATAGTGCTACTCGTCACGCCTCTCTCTTTAGGGCTAACTTCTATCTGCGACTTCTGTCTTCTAATTCTTTTATGCCCTTTCATAGATACATTTTTTATTTTATTTCTCACGCTCTCATTCTCACCCCTAACATTTTATCTCTCTCTGGGAGGTGTAGGGTTCCTGATCGGCTTGGATACTTCGCCCAATTCATGATGAAAGGTGGCTCCCTCACTCCCTTGGTTACCTAAATAGTATCTACCTGAGGAGGTGCTACGCATTCCCAACATTGACAAGCTTATTCCGCATATCATCACTAGGCTAAGATCCATGCATGTGATGATGATGATAACCATCTGCCTATATATGCGTATACTGAATGGGAGTTAATATGTGCTGAGATGCAAGGCTACATGGATGCAGAAAAAACATTGATAAAATGAATTCATGATGCATGGAGAAAGATGATAGTGTCGCAAAGTGTGGACACACTATTTATGATCACTGATAGTACTTTTTTTGGTAGCATGAATTAACTTGCTCCGACTATTCAACATGGTCCATATCCTCTAGGATTACTGCTCCTCTAGAGAGGACTTGTTTGACAACAAATGGTCCACACTAGTTGGGTCTGAATTTTCCACGACCATCAAGGAGATGTATAGCTCGCAAAACCAGGTCCCCTAGCAAGAAACTTCTTGGTCGGACCTTCTTCTGATAGGCTTTAGCCATACGTTTCTGATAGCATTGCACATGATGCATAGCTTGCAATCAATGCTCATCTATCAAGTTTAGTTGAACAAAGCGGTCCTCAATCCACTCTGCCTCTTCCAACTCTACTTCTTTTAGGACTCTGAGTGATGGTATCTCCACCTCTATGGGTAGGACGGCTTCCATACCATACACCAGAGAATATGGAGTTGCTCTAGTTGAAGTCGGGACTGATGTTCTATAAGCCCACAAACCGTATGGGAGCCTGCCATGCCAGTCCTTATGTGTTTCCACCATCTTTTTAAGAATCTTTGTTAGATTCTTATTGGTGGATTCCACAGCCCCATTCATCTGAGAACGGTACGGGGAGGACCTCTAATGCCTGATATGGAATTCCTGTAGGAAATCCTTGACCCTTTTGCTGTGAAATTTGTCCCATTGTCAGAGATGATTGAATGCGGGACCTTATACCAGGTAATGATATTATTCCTGATAAACTTTTCAGTCATAGAGGCAGTCATCATCTTGTAAGAAGCTACCACCACCCATTTTGTAAAGTAATCAATAGCTGCCAGGATGTACTGATGTCCATTAGATGCTACTAGGTGGATAGCTCCAACAATGTCAATTTCACATGTTGAAAAAGGCTAGGGTGACGACATGTTGTGGAGCTACTGCAGGGGTGCATGAATCAAGTTACCATAGACTTGACAATTGTAACATCTTCACACAAACTGATAGCAGTCTGTCTCCATGGTTGACCAGAAATAACATTGTAACATTATTTTCTTGGCCAATAATACCCCATCATGTGTGGTCCACATGTCCTAGCATGCACTTGCAACATTACAGTATCGACCTACTTTTTATCCAAACAACGTAGAAGCATCTGATTGTAAAACCTTCTGTACAACTGATCTGCTCCATGCACATATTTTGAAGCCAGTCGAACCATAGTCTTTCTATCTGCCGCTGATGCATCTGGATGGTGACTCCTGGTTTTCAAGTAAACTTTGATGTCATGATACCATAGGAGCTCTGCTGTGGAGTCTGCTTCTTCTATGGTCATGCAGTGTGCCAGCTGGTCTGTGTAGGTTACCGACACTTTCACTGTGTCATCCTCTGGTATGGACAACTAGGATATGAGAGTGGCTAGCGCATCTACATAGGCATTCTTGGCCCTATTCATAAAGGAAAAACGTATTTCCTCAAACTCAACCATTAGCCTGAGGAGGTGGTTATGGTATGGCACCAGCTTCAAGTCCTTTGTTCTCTACTTACCATTAACCTATGAGATGACCAACATGGCATCGCCATGCACATGTAGTTTCTGCGCACCATGTTCTAATGTAGCCCGCAAGCCAAGAATACATGCCTCGTACTCTGCCATATTATTGGTGCACACAAACGTTAACTTTTGAGCAAGTGGGATCAGCTGGCCTTGTGGGGTCTCCAGTACTGCACCAACGCCCATGCCTTTCCTGTTAACCGCACCATCAAAGTAGAGATGCCACCGCTCTTTGTCTCAAGGGTCTACTGACTCATCCTCTTCCATGGCAAATAGTATATCCTCATCAGGGAACTGAGTCTATAGGGGTTGATACTCTGGCAAGGATAAATCTGCTAAGTGATCTGCCATGGCTTGCCCCATCATTGATTTCTGTGTGACAAAAGTGACATCAAACTGAGATAACAGCACCTGCCACTTGATGCATCTATCCACTAGTGTGGGTTTCTGAAACAGGTATTTCATAGGATCATGTCGGCACAGCAATAGAACTGGATATGCCATCATGTAATGCCTTAGGCATTGTGTGGCCCAAACGAGGGATAAGCAGACATTTTCGATTGCGGTGTACTTAACTTTGCAATCATTGAACTTTTTACTCAAATAATAAATGGCCCTCTCCTAGCAGCCTGTTTCATCATACTGACCCAAGACTGTGCCCATTGAATGCTGCGTTACTGCCAAATAGAACAATAAAGGACGCCCTGGTGTCGAATGAACTAGGATTGGTGGCATTACCAAGAGCTTTTTGATTTTGTCAAAAGCTTCTTGGCACTCTTCACTCCAGTGGATCTATGCGTTCTTTCTCAAGAGCTTGAAGATCGGCTCACAAATTGGTGTCAACTGGGCAATGAACCAACTAATATACTATGACCTCCCCAACAACCCTCGGACTTCTTTTTCTGTTGTAGGAGGAAGCATCTCGATGATGGCTTTAGCCTTGTTCAGATCTACCTCAATTCCTCTTTGTCTAATGATGTAACCCAGTAGCTTGCCTGACGACACGCCAAATACACATTTGTTAGGGTTCAGCTGCAGCTTATATTTGCGCAAGCAGTTGAACAACTTCCTTAAACAAGCAATGTGTTTTTCAGGCTCCTTTGACTTGGCTATCATATCATCCACATAAACCTCGATGTCCTAGTGCATGAGATCGTGGAACAATGCTATCATTGCCTTTGATATGTGGCCCTGGCAATCTTGAGCCCAAATGGCATTACTTTGTAGTAGAATACTCCCTATGGGGTGATAAAGGATGTTTTTTCCATATCCACTTTCGCCATTCTGATTTGATTATAACCTAAGAATCCATCTATAAATGACAACATTTTGTGTCCTGCAGTATTATCCACCAATACATAAATGTGCAGGAGTGGAAAATCATCCTTTGGATTTGCTTTGTTTAGTTCCCTGTAATCAACACATTTTCGAACCCGACCATCTTTCTTAAGCACTAGAACCACATTCGCTAACCACTCTAGGTAGAGGACGACCTTTAGAAAGTTAACTTTGTGCTGCTTCAATATTTCCACTTTCAATTTCAACAGCCACTACAGCCGCCATCTATGTAATTTCTGTTTAACTAGCTTGACGTTAGGCTTAAGCGGTAATGTGTGCACCACTACCTCAACGTCTAGCCCAACCATGTCATTGTAGTTCTAGGCAAAGAGATCTACATATTCTCGAAGGAACTCAACAAGTTTTTCTCGGGCTTGTGTTGTGAGTCTGGTGCTAATTCGCACTTCCTTGGCATCTTTAGTGGTGCCAATGTTTACAGACTTAGTTTCCTCTTCTACATGCAAGTTCAAGCCTTCCGGATCATCATCATAAGGCTAGAAATCTGGTGCGTCATGACTTTCTTCCTCTATTTTTGCATCATCCTCCTATCCATATGCAATAAGTTTGGGAAGGACTTCCTACTAGAATGATGGATCTGTGTCTCCAAAGGTATACATTTCCTCAGCATTTTGCCTTTGATGATGCGTTAGAATGGTTATTGTAACTCTGTTCTTTTTGTATGTACCTCTGATATTCTCAAATTCTATCATTTCTGAACTTGCAGATGTACCTGGCTGTTTCACTTGCTTCACAGCCTTATTAGGTGGACAATTACTTTTATTTGTACAATGTGTGTGACAGGTGGGCAGCTGTCCTCTGACTGATTGATGTGAGTGCTGCCGCCCGAATTCTCTCCTGAACCTAACTTAGGATATTTTTTTTGGACCCCACTACTCAAGTGGGGCTAAGACTAATAGTACCACCTAGACTCGCCTCCCGACTGAAAGGAGATAAACTCCTCTAATCTAGCGTTCCTTGATCTGTCCTTTTCTAGGGCCATGATAGTAGATTGACCCTGTGAAACTATCTGTCTTGTAACATATTCTGTCATTACAGCTTTTCCCTTTCTGTGCCAAAGTTCACTCTGTGTGTCTTCCACTAGTACCGCCAACTGCTCCTGAAATAGGACTTCCAAGTCACTGAACATTCTGTCAACTTGTGCTACTACAACATCCCCCTCATCTTCATCAAAAGCAAAATCCACATAGTAGGCACTGGTAATTTCTAATACTTCAAGCGGTGTTTCCAATTGTCCCGACTATAACCCCCTCAAAGTTGACTAATATATTGATGAAGCTGCAGTTGATGCTACTCCTATTGAAACTGAGACTGTAGCTGGACCTGTAGGAAGGCCCTCGGCTGACTCTGGAGGTAGCAATGCCAGCATAGCTATCTCCAGTGGAAAGGACGATGTCGAATCTATTATACAATCCACAACTTCTTCTTCAGAGTAGTAGTCCTTAACACATATCCACTTTGATTCGCTGATTTGTTTACTTTGTTCAAACTCTGCAAGGACAATACTCTAATTGGGATCCAGCAATCCTGCACTAACAAAGTTAGTTTAACCCCATGGAATAACGAGTTTTTGGATCTTACAACGCCTCGAGAATCCATCCTGCGGTTTCCACTCGTGTCCTAGTCCTTCGAACTCTCGTCTTTTCTCCGCGAAAATTGGTTCGATGATTCCTTGGCCATTCAGCTTGAGAGGTGCACCATTCTCGTACCCTTACCTCTGACATAGATTCTCGACCATCAAGAACGGATTGCCAAAAGCAGCCAAATGGCTGGCATGATCGGGAATCGAAAAGAAATTGACTGATTCAAAGCAGTCAACACGGTATAGTATATCTGAAGGGTTGGGATCAAAATGGATGGTTTGGAGAGATACCAAAGAGACTGCCTCAACCTTCTCCTTTTCAAGATTTTCCGCCATTACAACAACGATGTTGTTTTTCCAGCGGAACTTAATCATTCGGTGAAGAGTTGAGGGGATAACCTGATGCTTTTGGAGCCAAGGGCGCCCAAGTAGGAGATTGAAGGATGGTTCGAGGTCAACAACGTAAAACTCAACCTCAAACTGGGCAGGACTATTGATTAGAGGAATGATTAAAATCCATAGAGCATCATGGTGCGTGTTGTCAAATGCCATCATTCCATTCATAGCTGGGGTAATGTCCTCGGATTTAAATCCGACTTGATTTGTAGTTTGCAAAGGATAGACATTTAGACCAGCACCATCATCCACCAAAGTAAGAGGCATGCGGAAATTCTGATATTGCACTGTGATGAACAGGGGTTGGTTATGATTAGTCCTTGCTAGAGGAAGTTCTGAACTTGAGAAGGAGATCACTTGTGGCGTAGCTATCATCCCTACCATGCTTTCCAAAGTCGACGGTTGTATTGTTGAGGAAACATGGGTAGCTTGGAAAACTCGAAGGAAGGCCTCCTAATGTTCAACTGACGTATGAATTAGCTCCCAAATGGAAATGTCTACTTTAACTTTCTTTAATTGGGTCGTGATGTCAGCTATTGGTGGGTCCACCTTGGCAACAGTGGGGTTAACTCTTGGGATTGTCTCTTCAGGGATATGATTGGGAATCTAGTTTTTTGGTTGGGAAGACAAAGTTGTGGGATGATTGGGCTTACTTGCCGGAACTAAGGCCTAGTACACCCGTCCAGACTATGTTACCTCAACACACATTTTTGTGGCGTAACTGTAAGGCATACAGTGAGTATCCGACGTCAAGTTAATGACCACGGGAGCATGGGCCTTCAATACCACTGGGACCAGAGCTGGTGAAGTGGGTATTGGCGTTTGGTGGATCAGGTCGTGTTTTGGTTTGGCTAGCAGACAGATTGTTGATGAAGTGGATTGCATGGTAGGTTTTGCAGCCGTGCACCTCAGTCTTGCAGTTAGATGGATCATATTGATTGTAGAACTGGAAGCTTCAATAAAAGACTAGCTTAGCTGATAATAAAAAGGATCTGAGACGTCATGGATGAGAAGGGAAGGGTCAAAAGGTGTAGCTTCATTAGAAGAAAGAAGATGAACTCCTGAAGTTCCAGGTGAGTGCTCAAGCAAAGGTCGGTTGAATATATTGCTATGAATAGATGTAGAGGAATGAGGTGTCAGTGCAGCGGGCACAGACTCTGCTCTGCATCCAGTGTGTTGATAGTGATGACCTTTTGGTCAATCACGTTCAGAATTGCACTTTGGACTGTAAAGCAGTTATCCGTAGAGTGCCCTGTGGTTCTATGGTAACTGCAGTATAAATTGAAAACCGGCAGAGGAGGACCTAGGGAACTAAATTGAAGAGAAATTGAGCTCCAATTGGAGCTTACCTAAGGTGGCAGTGATGGAGCTCGTTGGAGTTGGCCTGAAGCTTGAATTCTTCTCCTCTCTGAGCTTCCTCTCTTATCTGAGACTCCTCTGGTTGCTCTGGTTGGGAGAAAATATCCTTGGTTGCTCTCCTCACAAATTTTCCAAGCTTTTTTCTCTCCTTTTTTCCCATTTTCTTTTCTCTTGCAAATGGGGAGTATTTATAGGCTTGCAATGGCTAGGTAGTTTGTTATGGGTTGCTACGTTAGTTAGAGGTTGTTATGGTAGAGTGGGAAGTGGTTAGGGTTGTTATGGTGGAGTGGGAAGTAGTTAGGGTTGTTATGGTGGAGTGGAAAGTTGTTAAGGTTGTTATGGTGAAGGCGGGAAGTGGTTAGGTTTGTTTGGGTCGTTAGAGGTTGTTATAGGTTGTTATGGTGGAGTGGGAAGTAGTTAGGGTTTGTTTAGGTCGTTAGAGGTTGTTATAGGTTGTTATGGTGGAGTGGGAAGTGGTTAGGGTTTGTTTAGGTGGTTAGAGGTTGTTATAGGTTGTTCTGGTGGAGTGGGAAGTTGTTAGGGTTTGTTTAGGTAGTTAGAGGTTGTTATAGGTTGTTAGGGTTTTGGATTAGAGTTTAGGGTTAGGTTAGGGTTTAAGTTAGGGTTTTGAATTGGATTTTGGATTTTGAATTAGATTTAGGATTTTGAATTAGGTTTATGTTAGTTTTAGGGTTTTGAATTAGTTTTAGAATTTTGGACTAAGTTGAGTGTTTAGGGCTATGGTTTTGAATTAGGTTTAGGATTTTGAATTAGGTTTAGGGTTTTGTATTAGGTTTAGGTTAGTTTTTGGGTTTTGAATTAGTTTCAGGGTTTTGGACTAAGTCTAGGTTTAGGGTCCAATTGCAAGCAAATGGGGTGTCTACATTACCAGACGCGCATGGCTCGATCATAGCAAAAGAAGGTCTAGCCAAGGACTTTTGCACCAAGGGATCTGGTTTTCTATGATGTCCATCTTCCAAATGTCGGTGGCAGGTTTCAGCCCAATTTGTACGATCCCTTCATTGTTAAGAAGGTCTTTTCTGGAGGCGTTGCTATTATCGATGGCACGGATCAAGAAAGGTAGCTAGAACTAGTCAATGCATGCTACTTGTGGAGGTATCACCAGTGACTAGAGGCCGTATCCTTGTGCTACAAAGCCAATTACCACCTTATATCTTTTGTTTGCATATGTGACATCTGGGCCTGATTATCCATTTTTATTTGTAAACCATGCGATTTATTGTAATATTGCTTAAATGGTTTATTAATGGATAATTTGTTGTTTCATTTTAGTGTGAGCTTGTGATTGGTTGTTTGTGTGCCTGTTTGTGATCTAGGACTAATGTGGAGTTCGGCTTGAGGGTGCACAGTCGTCTCGGTTTGTGTACCTACCTTTTCTTCCTTTCTTTTCCTTTTTTTCTTCTTCCTTTTCCTTCCTCCCACAGGCCGCACACTATTTTTCCTCTGTCTCCTTCCCTTCCCCGACCCGTGCCACCAGCGACACCGGTCCGTGCCTCGCCGTCTCCTCCGATGAGATGGGCGGCCGACGCAACATGGGTGGAGAGAAGGATAAATGGTGGCCGCAGCATGCAGAGAGAGGAAGGAGTGACAGGGAGACGAGGAGAGGGAGAGGAGGAGAGGGAGAGGATTGATGCGTAACCGAGGGGATGGTGAGCCGCTCGTGTGTTCTGCCGACAAAGGAGGCTTTGCCAGGGCATGAGGAGGTTCGCTGGAGGGCGGGGAGGGTCGCTGGGGGCTGAGCCAAGTACGCGACCCCTTTTCCTTTCCTCCGTTTGGTGTTTTGTTAACAGTGGGTTTATTGCAAGAAAAATTGTGATAAATTCATGGAAAATCTTAGGAAAATAGTAGGGATGATGGAAATGAGATAAATGATGTGAATGTGTAGGAATCATGCTAGATTGTGTGAATTTCGTGAGTTTTGGGTAGATATGCCTAAATGTTTTAAGGTTTAAGTCTGAGCATGTTTCCTTTGCAAATTTATATCTCCTTGTATGTGTTATACGTCCAATAGCAAAAGCCCCATGAATCCAAACGAAATCAACAAGTGGAATGAGAAGAAAATTCGAGCAGAAGAAGAGTTATCCAACCGTATGCCTAGAAACAAGTTGCCACCAAGGAGAAAATAGCACGAGATCAATCACACAAACACAAAGGGACTTAACGTGGTTCCCCTTGCTGGGTACTCCACGGATGGCTCTCTCCAATGGTGGTTTCACTATGGTGGTGGCTGCTACAAAAGAGAAGAAGAGCTCCTCTCACAAAAACAGCTACAAGGGTTGTTGTTTCTCTCTCTCAACCCTAAAGTGGACGGCCATGGGTATTTATAACCATGGCCCAAATTCCACCATTGCCCTTGAGTACATC
>JAMKQA010027776.1:0-20886 GCA_024699735.1 Posidonia australis
CCTTACCCATCCTCTGGTTAGCAGACATCCAGCCTTCCCATTTGCATCTCATGCATTCATCCTTTTGTGGTTTTCCTCGTCTTTCCCTTAAAAGACTAGGTGGCGACTCCACTTTTCTTTTTCCTTTTTTTTATCCTTGCGCCTTCGCCATCCATTGGCATGGCTGTGGTCTCCTCCTCCTCTCCACCCCCTTTTCCTTCGGGTCGGGCAGTCGGTCACGGACGGACGCGGTCACAATACCAAACAAATAGTAGTAGCTAGCAAAATACATTTACTATTGTAGAACTAAGAGAAAATAGCAGCACAATCTTGAGTATGGAAAAAGAATAGATAAAAGTAGAGAAAATTTTCAAGTAGAGGGAATAAAATTTACTTATTCTCGTGTCTTTTACATCTCGTCTCAACACCTTTATACAACCATACAGGAGATACATGAAAGGAGTCAATAATTTATAAAGACAAGAGTTACAAGAACAAAATGTAGTCCGAAGGTCATTCACATCATCCATATTTTTGATGACCATGTACAAAGAATATGTCTCGGTAAATCTTTGCTAAAAAGCATTTAATGGATAAATCCTTTTTGAACAAAAAAGAGTACATTATTCTTGTATAACTTTGAGATGTAGAAGATTGCCTCATTAAAAACTTGAAAAGGAAAATCCAATGAAATAAAAACTTAGCAAAGGAGAAAAAGTGCAATATATGTCAAAAAGAGTTAACTGTTTGTCAAAAGTATGTCTATATTGATGACGGAATATCCTTGAGTATTCCAATGTTGCACATGATCTTCTTAAATGTTGAAGAAGGTAACGATTTGGTAAATAAATTTGCAAAGTTGTTACATGATCAAATTTGCTTGACATCAATCTCATTGCTATTTTGGAGCTCAGGAGTGTAAAAGAACTTGGGTGAAATGTTTAAGTTTTATATGAGTTTAATCACCTTGAATGTATCCTCAAATTTGTGCAATGTAAGTAGCATTATCCTTATATAATGTTGTCAAAAATACAGTAATAGTTGATAGGCCACACTTTTCTTCAACATGTTGAATGATAGATCTTAGTTAAACACGTTCTTGACTTGTCTAATGAAGTGCAATTATTTCTGAGTGATTCAAAGAAATAATAGATATTCTTTGCTTCACAAATCTCCATGAAATTACAGTACCTCTATAACTAAATATGCACCCAATCTATGATCTACCTTTAAGAGGGTCAAAAAGATAACCTATGTCAACAAAATTAGTTGATTAGACACTTGATACTATTGAATAAAACAATCCCATATCAATTGTACCTCGGAGATAACATAACATGTTAACAATCCCAAGTGCCTGGCCATTGGTTGGGGGCCTAGAAATGGTCGTTGTGGCCATTTTTGGCCATAATAGGCCAGATTCGTCCGTTGGTGGTCAAGAAATGCCCTTAAAAGGTCATTTTGGCAGTTGGTTGGGCACCTAAAAATGGCCGTTGTGGCCATTTCCGACCACAATAGGCCAAATTCGACCGTTGGTGGTCAGGAAAAGCCTTTAAAAGATCGTTCTAGTCACTGAAAACAACCTAGATGGCTAGACAAGGCCAATTCCTCAAAACCCAAGACAATGACGACAACGTCAATCTATTGCTCTAATACCATAAACTTTACTTTTATTGTTATGACATTTGTAAGTTTATTCATAAAGTATTGATTACCACATAAAGTGTTTAATTGTAACTTCAATCTCAGATATCTTAGTACATGGAAGGGACATATATTTTCACAATGTATTATCACTATGACTAGTATATATGAGGGTTGTTATTTTAAAATGAAGGTTAATATGTCTTGTTAAGTAATTGAAAAGTGGTCACTCCACATAAGGTTTTATCTAATATAAAGTAAGTTGAATAAGTTAAGTGGGAGATTGTTGGACTTAGTCCAAATGTCTAACTTATGTGACTTAACCAACTTTATTAGTGGGCTAGCCCAATTGTGAGGTATATTAAATTAAGTGGTGTATGAGAGATATTATAATGTAGCTGTAGAATGGACTATAAAAGAAACATCTTTCTAATGTTTCAACCTACAATCACATAACAACTCTTCCAATTCTTTTGCTTTTGCTTGAGACACTTCCTCTATAGGAGTAGAGGTGGTTGTTGTGGGAATACATACAAGGAATGTTTCTGCATCAAGATCAACAACATAACGACATCAGGTAAGTCCCATATAGCCTATCAAGTAGTATCAGAGCCACGTTCTTGTCATTGTTTTGGATTTTAGAGAAGATTTCATCATATAGTTTTATTTGTGCGCATCAAGTTTCCGTGTACAATGATGAAATCATGAGGAAAATATATTAAATGGAATATCCAACCTTTTGAGTCATGTGGAGGTTGTTTTCCGACCATTCTTGTACATTCCAACAATCGGCCTTTTTCGACCATCTAAGCTATTTTCAATGGCTAGAACAACTTCTTAAGGTCTTTTCTTGACCACCGATGATTGGATCTAGCCTATTGTGGTTGGAAATGGCCACAACAACCATTTTAGGCTCCTCCTAAACACCCAACCACTAGCCGACACTTGGGAGGTGCCCTTACAGCAACTGGGTACTCATCAAAGGCCATCACACTGCTGCCACCCTTTCTTCTTCCCCTTTTTGAGACCAGTTAGGGCTTCTAGGTTTTGTTGGTAAATGGATCCAAGGCAGATCCATTTACTTGATATATGCATTTATTATTATTTTATTTATTCTATGATAATTTCATATAAGTCCTTGCAATTTTCTTTTCTTACATCTGAGTTTTATCCATTCTTGCTTTTGAAAAACTCTAAAACGTCCCTTGATTTAATGAAAAACCCGAAAGAAATCTATTATGTCTTTTAAGTCATGAGTTTCTGGTAGTCGCACTCAAGTTATCTGTTATTGTGGAAAACTTTGTAAGTTTCAAAAATATTAGTTTGGTCCCTAAAGTTTAAATACTTGTTCCAAAATGTAATTTTGCATGAACAGAATATAGTTTATGTTAGAATAAACTACTGTAGTTTATTTTAATTGCATTTCAGTCCATGTTTCAGGCTTTACTGATCAAATATTTTTAGAAAGCATGTTTAAGAGTAATTTAGACTAAAAATTTTGGATTTAATTAACTAAATATTTTATCCATGTGGTATTTATGTTTTGGATAAATAGATAATTATTTTGCATATTACATCTAAGGACAAATTGGACCTTTGTATGTGTAACCATGCCAATGACAGCCTCGTGTGTAGCGCAAAAGGCCGAACGCATGAGGGCTAGCAAAGTCATGGAAAAAAGTGATAGAAAACAATAAAATGCAAGAGCCGTCATCTAATCTACCTAAAAAACTGGAGACACGGAAATCATTTTAAAACAACAAAAGCAATGCAAATGTGCATGATTCGTGCTAATGGAAAAGGTCATTACGAACTAGAAAGTTGGATAAAGATCCTTGTTACACACGGGGAAAATATTAGACGCTCCTATTGTAACACCCCACATTTTCCACAATAATTTAAAACAATTTAAACTACGGGAAAATTAAAGCTAAACAAAAGAAATTAAACAACCAGGAACTTGTGTGTGCAACTACGAGACTCCTATCTATATGCAATATACTAAACCTTCTACGTGCCTACACTTGCAACCTAAAAACACGAGGAAAATGTATGAGTGACAGAAGTCACCCAGCATGCATCCCAAGAAAACAGTGGAAAACAAAACTATAATTAAATTTCCTTTTAAATTCATTTCTGTAGACACCCCAATTTTGAGGTGGTCCATAGATAAACTTTCCAGATGTTGCTTTGGATGTGACAAACTCAATCCCATTGGTTAAACCAATCACAAACTTATAGCAGGCCTGTAGCACAATTAGAAATTTAGACGGGTAGGGGAGAGCACCAAGTTAGAGCACTAATGTGGAGCACCTAGCTGGAGCACCAAGCAGGAGCACATAAGTGGCGCACCTAGCTGGAGCACCAGACTTGCGCACCATTCTGGCACACTAAGCTGGCGCACAACCACTTCTCAGGCTGCTAGCTTTCCACCTCCCATGTCTGTAAACTTCACCAGCGAATATGCCATGGAATCTACGCCAGACTCTTCGTTCATGAGGCTGCCTGCATTCCATGGGGTTACCCTTGAAAAATCCTATATAAGGACCCCCATAGGCAGCCATTTGGGACCCCTGATCAAGTTATCCAGCTATCCAAGAGAGATCTAGTGCAAGCTATCTACTGATTTCTGCAACCCAATCTCGTTTCTCTCAAGCATTCCCTTGTATTCTGAAGCATCTCTAGCCCTTCCAAAGCAACAAGGATTCTATTATATTTGGTCTTTTAAGAAGGAACACCTTGGACAAGGTAGGTCCACCATCCATCTTTTTATTTTTACTTAATTCCTGCACTAGATAAAACATGTCATGCAAATCACATTTAATCTGATTTTTCTAGTTGTTTACATGAGAGTTTCATGATGAGATAATGACACCATGTATAAGATGCCCAACATGTTAGAATCTATATGTAAAATCTGCGTTTTGATATTTCTGTAAAATTGTCTTTCTTCTCTGTTTCTTTACACAAGAACCATGATTCAAGAGCATGTATGCTAGGGAATAAGCAACAAGTATAATTTCTGTGTATTCATCATTTATATGTGGTTTGTCAAGCCTATTTTCTCATTTCTTATCTTTTAGAATCCCATGCAAGTGTATGCAGCCCATAACCCATGATTTATTATGATTTGGACTTAAATAATGAAAGATTTATATTTGTTTGCATCTTATCATATCTCGGTTTTTTTATCAACTGCAAAACAGATCCAATTAATAAAAAAATCACTTATCTCTGAATCTGGACCAGATTCTGAATCAGACTGCAGTCTGATTCAGATTTTCTAGAGAGCACCATTCTAGCGCACCAAACTGGCACATCAGAGTGGCGCACCAAACCAGTGCACCACTCTGGCGCACCATTCTAGTGCACCAGACTGGACAGAGAACGAATCATCCTCTTTTGCATCCCCATCTGCATGGTTTCCTGGATGACTTTGAGTCTGATTCTTTTGGTGCTTATTCTCTGATATTTCATGATTTTGCATGTATGATTTCAGCCTCAAATGATATTGTTTTCTAAGTTGTTTTACACTTTGTATCTTCAGCCCATGGCTAAGTTTTGGTAGGTTGATTGCCCTTTACTCCAATATGGAGAATCTTATCCATCAGCCTATGATCCAGGAGACATGGCTGAACCTTGTTGCATTCATTTAGAATGAATAGGGTGTGATCTTGTGTGAGGCTATTAGCCCTTGAGCACAAGGTCCCTAAATCTTCTCATACTTGCATTTTTCTAGATTTATAAAGTATGTTTTCCGAGTTTGCAAAGGATTTTGCATTGCACAATTTTCTAGAATGCATTTATATATGACATTGCACTTCATGGATTTCTATGTTTTCTTTGGCACATCTTTCTGGCCCCCACAAGAGCACCTAGGTGGCGCGCCAGACTGGAGCACCAGTCTGGCGCACCAAAAAGGCACATCAGTCTATTTTTCAGTAGCACACAGTAGCTTTCGCATAGTTTTTAGCATGATTTCTTGTCTTGATTTGCTTCTAGATTCTTCTGGTTTTCTTCCTTAATATACCAGGAAGAGCCAACTCTATTTTCAGACATTTTTTATGCATGTTAGATCACATGTGGCATGTAGTAAAGCATGGATGAAATATTTTTGCATCAATGTTTGACCCATTATATGAGCGATACTTCTGAGCATTAGGACACACCCTGCACTCCATGCACCCTTATTTTAGCATAAGACACCACTCACTTAACATGGCATGGCATATCGCCCTCGGGCGTACATAAAAGGCTGGAAAGCCGACATTTCATATAAGTAAATGAGAAACCCATAGAAAGATCGATTTTTCAGGCACACGAGGGTGGCTAACACCTTCCTCGTGCGTAACAGGGATCCTTACCCATTTCTGGTTTATGACCTGCTTTTCATTGGCTTATTTGCATGATTTATATGGTTTTCCTCGTCTTCCATTTTAATAGACTAGGTGGCGACTCTTGCACTTTATTTTTATTTTTTCCGTGAGTTTGCCAACCCTCGCGCATTTGGCCTTTCGCGCCAAGCCTGAGGCTATCGCCGGCATGGTTACAGGAACTGGCGACTCTGCTGGGGATAACCACATCCCAGCTTTTGTTTTGGGTTTCTCGTTTTTCTTTGGCTTCTTTCTTTGCTTGCTTATTTCCATGCTATGCATTGGTTGTCCCTTTATAAGTGGTGTTTTTCTTGCATACATGTTTTTTGTATAATGGGTGTTTCCTTTTTACACATTTGCACATAACCTGCACATGCTTTTGTTTGATGATCCATGGCTAATTTGCATGTTTATTTCCCTTCTTTTACATGCCATGTTTAATTTGTATGTTTATTTTCCTTCCTGTACATGCAATGTTTAGGAGATTAGAGACATGTCTGCTCTCCCCATTTGGTTAATGAAAATATAAAAACCAAAATTAATAAAACATAAGGCAAACTAGTGACAAATTGCAAATTCGCCCCCACGGTTTAATAAGCTTGCAAATAAAAGACTCAAAGCATACATTGCACACATCATATAGGGCATGCATCTTCTCCTCTCCTGAGTCCGCCTATACAGTCTGCGAAGGACATTTCTCGGTGTCTCATCCTATGGCTTTGGCGTGGGATGAAATATCGGGTTTGTCCACCCTTGTTCGGGGTCATGTCGGTGTTAGTAGAGGGTACAACCTACTACTTTGGCAGAGGACGAGGCCCCGAACGCACCACCCGTTCACTACCTAAGCTTTGGCTGGGATTTAGAACAGGGACCTTCAGTTTTCTAAACTTGAGTCGGATACCCATTCCCCCCTGTGTGAACCCGAAGTAGACGGCTTGATAGGACACCCCTAGGTTGCGAGGGAGCGCATACTAGAGGCTTTCATGCATTTTGCATCTCAAACCACCATAAACATTGCATCTTCTCTAATTTGTTTGTTTTGTGCATAGAATTCTTGTTAGCGTGCAAGTTTCCTTAGCCTGAGCTCGAGGTCTTTCCTTTCGTGGACTCTATTTGCGACCCTATTCTCGACAGCGTTTCCCAAATTATCTGTCACTTTAGACGATAGCTCGTCCTAGGATTCATCCTACTCTTCCCAGTCGCGGTCCAATCCGTACCCACTCGCGATCCACTATGGCCCAGCATGCCAGCGAGTCCCTTTCCTCTGCTGTTTAGGAGGAGGTCCCCGTCTCGGGATACTCTTCCTTTGTTCCTGTTCCAGTTGTCACTGCTGCCCCAACTTTTGCCTTGGCTTCTGGAGGACCTCCACCACCTCAATTCCGTGTCCCTGTGGCTACCCCACCTTCGGGACCACCCCCTGGTCTTCTCCTGCTGTTGGGGCCACAGCAGTTGAGTCTGTTTCTCCTCAGGGCTATGTGTTTTCCAGCCCTCCTCCGTCTGTGGCTGTCTCAGTAGTGGCCACCTATTTTCCAGCCTCCTGTTTCTTCCCCTTCCTTGCCTCCATCTTTTGGAGCTACTAGTGACGATCCCGTCACCGTGCAACTGCAGCAAATGTCGGCCCTAGCCCAGCAGTTGCAGGGACTGGCACTAGCGCTCTAGCCCTTTTCAGCTCTGTCCTTCCTGGCTCCAGAGTTGCCTGTGCAACCGGCCTTAGGATCACAGTTTGCACCCTCTGCACTCCCTCCACAGCCATTGCCATCCCTCGTCTCTCCGGCAATAGGGGTGTCGACACTACCTTTTGTTACACCTGCACAGCACCCACCACAGCATGCATCCCTCCTATCTGGTGGCCAGCCTCCTAGGCTAGTGGGAGCACAACCCTCTGTGAGCATTGTATCGGAGACCATTCCGGTCCAACAGCTCTTGCTGCTGCACTCTGCACTTGTTGCACCACCCCCTGCACTATCCTCACCCTTATACCTCACACAAGCCTCATCTTTTGTCCCCCAACACAATGCACCCATGCACGGGTACACTGGCCATCCTGCAGTAGCACCAGACGGCGAAATGATGGATCTGGAGGAGCATTTAGGGGCGACCCATACAATGTACGCGGCACCCGCCACTACTGCACAATCCATAGCTGTAGTAGCTCCGGATGCTCTCCTCACGAGAGTAAATGATCTGGAGCGCACTTTCGACAAGTGTAGGGTAGGGACCGCCGGTCCTACTAATTCCGGGACCTCTGTTATTTCTTAGAGGCGACTCTCCCTCTGAATTTCCAAATCCAGGAATTCAACAAATATAATGGTAGGGGCTGCCCGATTTCCCAATTTAGAGCCTATTGCGTAGACCTCGCTCAACTCTAGGCTGACGAAAGGTTGTTAATCCACCTGTTCCAGAAGAGTCTCATGGGGTCCACGTTGAAGTGGTTCACTTCCCTCATTATGGCCACCATCAAGAATTGGGACGACCTTACACAGGCGTTCCTGGAACAATATTCTTTTAATCTCGACTTAGTCCCCAAGTGGGAGGACTTGGTTGCTATCAAGAAGAGTACCCAAGAAACATTTGGGGAGTATGTTGGACGATGGCGCTCCTTGGCTTCACAGGTCAAAGATAGACCCTCCGATGAGGAGTCTATTGAGATTATAATCCGAGGAGCACAGCCAGCAGTCGAGGCTCTGCTTAGCATTAAGCCAATCCCCACCTTTTCTGCATTGCTCCAGGCGGGTGCCCGTGTTGAGAGTTCACTGTGCGGCGGCAGTTTTCCAGCACTCTCTGCATTTGCCAAGTAAGCCACTTCCTCACATAGTGGCGCTAGCAGCAGCAACAACAACAACAACCATAATGCCAATCCACCCTGGAGGCGGGATCCCTCCAAGGATATAATTTCTTACATTAGATCCCTTGCTGGACCGGCGAATGTCCATCTGCCCCCTTAGCATCAATTAGTTTATGCACCCACGCCTACACCTCATGCACCACACATCACTCCCACTGCCACTCTATTTTATCCTCCCCCTCAAGTGGTGATGCGCCCACCATTGGCACATCTGCAGCCAAGGCGGCAACACCGTGACAAGCGCCACTATACCCCTTTAGTAGAACTGTTGAGCATGGTATTCCTTAAAGTCGCATCCCTCCTGAGGCTGCCTGAGGCGTGCTCGCCACTAAGTCCGCTTCCTGCCTGGTACAACACGAATGCATTCTGCAATTTCCATCGGGTTGTAGGTCACTCGACGGATAATTGCCTGACATTAAGGAATGCAATCCAGGACTTGATTGACCAGAAGGTCATTGTGATTAACACACAGGAGGCAGGCCCCGCGCCCACATCAGCAGCTGCACAAGCACCACTGACACAACCCAGTATAGCTAGCCAGCCATTACCTCAACAGTCAGACCTGGGAGCAATAGGCCCCTCGGGAGTCAATTCCATTTTTTCTTGTTGATTCTATCTAATCTTTTATTTGTCTTACGAATCTTATTGTATTCTCCCCTTTCCCATGTCAGTTGTATTTGGGGAGTCATTAGTTTGATTCATCCTCCCATTGAGGCAATCTCATTGTTCGACTTCAAACCCCATCCGCTTCAAGCCTGAACCTATAATGTTTTGTACCGTGTCAACCAGTTTGAGCTGGTCAATTCCATTCCTGCCATTTGGCCATTCATAGTGATCCCCATCTGATGGTCGAAAACTTGTGTCGCAACTAAGGATACGAGAAAGGAACCCCTTGGGCGAAACAGCTAAGGCACCGTCGAGCCGTTCAAGGCGGAAGAACGAAGAGAGCACAAAGAATTGGGATACGACCGTCAGAACCAGCGGAAGAGATCCCCTACGCTCAGGTAAGTCCCCAAAAACAATTATTTCTGGCGATTTAACTAACTTCACCAGTGCAGGCGTATTGAATCCAAGCCAGAGTTTGTTCACAGCCTCAATATCATAGTCACCAACAGTTTTCAGAAGATTTTTTCTTGAGAATGATCATTCAAAGCCAAAATAGACCTGTAAGTAGTTACAGAGTTGTACAACGGTCACTCAGAACCGTCAGCAGCGCATCAGGCAGTAGTAGTGCAAGTTCTTGCTTAAAAGGCAAACATAGGGAGCCTGATAGATGATAGTTGGAGATCTAGACATTTTTACTCCAAGAACAATCCGAGGTGCTCGCAGGAGACTTAGCAGAGCACGACAGCATCAGGGAGGCGAACGCAGTTACCTCGCCACTGCAGCCAGAATCACAAAGATCGAGCTTCAACTATGGTCCCCCAAGAATCGAAGAAAGTCTTCACTGGACCAATGGTCGTCACCCGCTAGCATCTCCTAACTGAAAGTACTACCAATAATCGTCGGCCACTCCTGAACCTTGCAAAGCATCCCATTGTAGGCCATGCATCTTTATGTTACTACATCCAGACATCACCTAAAATCGCATCATATGCATTGTACTTTCTTTTCATTGTAATCATTCTTGTATGAAACATTGGCATAACCATTGCCCGATGAGGAAAATCGGAAGCCTTCCTGCTTAGGAAAAGTTTGATCCTCCTCACGTGTTACTACCTATGAGACTTAGGGTGTGAGGGAGTGATTATTCAGTGACACAGACGAAATGCACAGATTCCCGGGGGACCTACATCTCCAAAGGGAGGAAAAATATTAGGTCTAGAGAGAGTGCGAGTAATAAAGAAAAATACAGACTCTGGAGCACAAAAGAAAATAAGGAGACAAAAGTAGTAGACAGAAATTAGCTCCACTGAGAGAGGCATACAGGACAACCCTATTCCTCCCATATAACTTGGAGAGGAGTCGTAGCATACACCAATAGATCCTACATTTGCAAAGGGACTAGCCACCCATTTTATATCAAACAGAAAGAGCAGCCACCCCTCAACTTAGGTGTTTATTACCTCCAAGCAGGAATAAGGTAAGTCAGTATGCCTTTGAGGGAGAAAAAGAAATATGAATCATTAAAAGAGTAGGTGTAGGGCCCTAGGAATTTGGCATGGAGTCCATGACAGCTAAAGGAGAGCTACAAATAAACTTAAGTGTCTATGTTAGTGCCACGTGAGTTGAGGACATTTTTACTTCTTATGGCAAGCAATACAGGCTTCCTCGGTGCTGAGGGCATATCTTCTATCAACTATGCATAAATCTTGCTTCGTCTTGCATAAGGCATTTGGCATTTAGCATTTTCAATTACACCACTTGTCACACTTTACATTTGCTTTGCAAGGTATTTGCCCACGTTCCAATCAGGGGCATGCCAGCTGCCTTTTGAGTTGGAATTTTGGCAAAAAGGGATCTTCAACCAAGGGCATGTTAACTGCTCTTTGGTTGGAGTTAGGTCTTTGACTAGGGGCATGCCAGCTACCTTTCTAAGTCAAGAAGATTATGGGGGCAGTACTACTATTGGGAGCATGCAGATGAGGCTTCTCACAAAGCACTTCTGGATAAGCCTGTCAATTGATGCAACACAAGAGCATAGCCGTCACAGCACATGAAACCGGCAACTGACATGTGTGGCAATAGCCCACAGGTTCGGCGGACTTCTTCCAAGGCAATAGCGAAAGGCAGGGAAGGTGGGTTTCCAGAATCTAGCCATAGCACATGACAAGTTCACTTCAACCGTGGCAATATTCAACAACGAAGAGGACATGCCCTAAACTCGCAGTTGCTCATGGTCGTCAGCAATTAGTGCAACAATCAATGTTTGTAGAAATCAGAACAGTGCTTCAGATGCCCAGGTAGATATGATTTGGCAATTATGATAGTTATCCTGTGGGCCCCATCACATACAAGTAGTGAAAGTACTTTAATTACCAAGGTCTAAAGTGCAGAATGGCTGTAGGAATTGCATTTTTGTCCTCCGCACTTTGCAGTTTACACAAGGCAAAAGGAAATGCCGAGAAAAGCAAATACACTCAGCCTTAAAAGTTCACCAGATGCGAGATTTGTATTGAAGGTGCGACAAGTCATATTTGAGTAGAAGCCTACAGGCACCCAGCAGAATATCAGATATCATAGCACAACAACAATACAGCAACCAGATATGTCCAGTTCCGAAGAATTGCAGATATGCCCCAACTTTTGCGAAACACGCAAACAAAGCCAATTCAGATCGGCATTCCAGCAAGGTTCCTCTAGAGGATATAGCACATGCATCTCAGCAAGAGCACCAGTTTCCATGTCACAGAGCCAACAGCAAGTAGTTCTGCCCTCCCCACGCAATTGCAGCCAACTTCCTTCTTGGGGGACAATGCAAGGTTTATCACTTTTGTTTTTTTGAGTTCTTGCTCCGGGCGGACGAGATCCATCTATCCCTTCTTTCCTTGGATTGTCGTAGGCACGAAATCCTTTTGTTTGACCTTTGACTGGGCGGTCAAGGTCCTTTTTCTTTGCTTTTTTTGGATTTTTGAGACTGTGAGATCCATTTCTTTGGCTTCTGACCGGCCAGTAAAGGTCTTTTCCTTTTCCATTTCTTTGGCTTCTAACCGAACGGTCAGAGTCGACCTTCGACCGGGCAGTCAAGGTCATTTCCTCAGCTTGGATCGTCGTGTGTGCAAAATCCTTTTTCTTGGCTTCTGACCGGGCGGTCAGAGTCGACCTTCGACCGAGCAATCAAGGTCATATCCTCTGCTTAGTTTTCGCGGGCGCGAAATCCTTTTCCTTGGCTTCTGACTGGGCGGTCAAAGTCGACCTTTGACCGGGCGGTCAAGGTCATTTCCTTTGCTTTTCTTGGATTCTCGCGAGCGTGAGATCCTTTTTCTTGGCTTCTGACCGGGCGATCAGAGTCAACCTTTGACCGAGCGGTCAAGGTCATATCCTGCTCATTTGATTTTCGTAGGCGTGAAATCCAGCTTGTTGACTTTGACCGGGCGGTCAATGTCATTTGCCCTCTTGGATTTTCGCAAGTGCGAAATCCAGCTTGTTAACTTTGACCGGGCGGTCAATGTCATTTTCCCTCTTAGATTTTCGCGGGCGCGAAATCCAGCTTGTCGACTTTGACCAGGCGATCAATGTCATTTGCCCTCCTAGACATTCGTGAGCGCGAAATCCAACTTGTCGACTTTGACCGGGCGGTCAATGTCATTTGCCCTCCTGGACTTTCGCAGGCGCGAAATCTAGCTTGTTGACTTTGATTGGGCGGTCAATGTCATTTGCTCTCTTGGATTTTCGCAGGCGTAAAATCCAACATGTTGACTTTGACCAGGCGGTCAATGTCATTTGCCCTCTTGGATTTTATCGGGCGCGAAATCCAGCTTGTTGACTTTGACCGGGTGGTAAATGTCATTAGCCCTCTGGACTTTCGCGGGCGCGAAATCTAGCTTGTTGACTTTGACTGGGCGGTCAATGTCATTTGTCGTCTTGGATTCTCACGGGCGCGAAATCCAGCTTGTTGACTTTGACCAGGCGGTCAATGTCATTTGCCCACTTGGATATTCGCAGGTACGAAATCCAGCTTGTTGAGTTTGATCGGGCGGTTAATGTCATTTGCCTCTTTTGGACTTTCGCGGGTGCGAAATCCAGCTTGTTGACTTTGACAGGGCGATTGAAGTCATTTGCTTCTCCCGGATTTTCACGGGCAGGAAATCCGGTGGCTTGACCTTTTGACCGGATGGTTAGGGTCCTTGTCCTTCTCTCGGATTTTCACGGGCAGGAAATCCAGCGGCTTGACCTTTTGACCGGATGGTCAGGGTCCTTATCCTTTCTCTTTTGGGTTTTCGCAGGTGCGGAATCCAGCTATTTGACCCTCTAATCAGGCGGTCAAGGTTCTCTTTCCCATTTCTCTTCCGAGTTTTCACGGGCGCGAAATCTCTTTGTTTGCCCTCGGTCCGTGTGGACAGGGCCCTCTTTCTGCTTGACAAATAATCTGTTTGTCATGCCCCTCTTCCCCTCGGGCTGGTATCCCCAACTACTCGGTTGACAACCGTCATACTGTCTTGCGATCGGGTTGACAAGACTTGATTGACTTGTCATATCCCACTTCCTCAGGTTGATACCCTCAATAATCCGGTTGATTAGTTCGACAACTTATCATTTTCCTGCCAGTAGTTCCCTCTGTATGCACTAGAATTAGCATTGCATCATCTTGCAAGCATCCACTCTTGTGTTTTATGTTAGCATCCGCTTTGCATCGGCTTTCAAGATCAGCTCTTGCATTTGTTTTTCGCATTGGCATCACATTTCTAGCATTTTGCTCGGCGTTCGCACACATTTTGCATTTGCATTTGCATTTGGCAACAAGTCATGATTTTCGGTGCATCCACCGAATAAGTGACTTACTGCCTACAGCAAACACCATCCTTTTGTAACCTCAAAATGGAGGTATCTTGTCAACCCTGAGCATCGGTCTTGGTTCCTTTCGTCCCTCAACCTCGCTTAGGGAGGGGCATCTGTAGACACCCTGATTTTGAGGTGGTCCATAGATAAACTTTCCAGATGTTGCTTTGGATGTGGCAAACTCAATCCCATTGGTTAAACCAATCACAAACTTATAGCAGGCCTGTAGCACAATTAGAAATATAGACAGGTAGGGGAGAGCACCAAGTTAGAGCACCAATGTGGAGCACCTAGCTAGAGCACCAAGTAGGAGCACATAAGTGGTGCACCTAGCTAGAGCACCAGACTTGCGCACCATTCTGGCGCACAACCACTTCTCAGGCTGCTGGCTGCTGGCTTTCCACCTCCCATGTCTGTAACCTTCACCAGCGAATATGCCATGGAATCTACGCCAGGCTCTTCGTTTACGAGGCTGCCTGCATTCCATAGGGGTTATCCTTGAAAAATCCTATATAAGGACCCCCATAGGCAGCCATTTGGGATCCCTGATCAAGCTATCCAACTATCCAAGAGAGATCTAGTGCAAGCTATCTACTGATTTCTGCAACCCAATCTCGTTTCTCTCAAGCATTCCCTTGTATTCTGAAGCATCTCCAGCCCATCCAAAGCAACAAGGATCCTATTATCTTTGGTCTTTTAAGAAGGAACACCTTGGACAAGGTAGGTCCACCATCCATCTTTTTATTTTTACTTAATTCCTACACTAGATAAAACATGTCATGCAAATCACATTTAATCTGATTTTTCTTGTTGTTTACATGAGAGTTTCATGATGAGATAATTACACCATGTATAAGATGCCCAACATGTTAGAAACTATATGTAAAATCTGCATTTTGATATTTCTGTAAAACTGTCTTTCTTCTCTGTTTCTTTACACAAGAACCACGATTTATGAGCATGTATGCTAGAGAATAAGCAACAAGTATAATTTCTGTGTATTCGTCATTTATATGTGGTTTGTCAAGCCTATTTTCTCATTTTCTATCTTTTAGAATCCCATGCAAGTGTATGCAGCCCATAACCCATGATTTATTATGATTTGGACTTAAATAATGAAAGATTTAATTTGTTTGCATCTTATCATATCTCAGTTTTTTTATCGCCTGCATAACAAATCCAATTAATAAAAAAATCACTTATCTCTGAATCTGCACCAAATTCTGCTGTCTGATTCAGATTTTCTGGAAAGCACCATTCTAGCGCACCAAACTGGCACACCAGAGTGGTGCACCAAACCTGAGCACCACTCTGGCGCACCATTCTAGTGCACCAGACTGGACAGAGAACAGATCATCCTTTTTTGCATCCCCATCTGCATGGTTTCCTGGATGACTTTGAGTCTGATTCTTTTGGTGCTTATTCTCTCATATTTCATGATTTTGCATGTATGATTTCAGCCTCAAATGATATTGTTTTCTAAGTTGTTTTACACTTTGTATCTTCAGCCCATGGCTAAGTTCTGGTAGGTTGATTGCCCTTTACTCCAATATGGAGAATCTTATCCATCAGCCTATGATCCAGGAGACATGGCTGAATCTTGTTGCATTCATTTAGCATGAATAGGGTGTGATCTTGTGTGAGGCTATTAGCCCTTGAGCACAAGGTCCCTAAATCTTCTCATACTTGCATTTTTCTAGATTTATAAAGCATGTTTTCCGAGTTTGCAAAGGATTTTGCATTGTATAATTTTCTAGAATGCATTTATATATGACATTGCACTGCATGGATTTCTATGTTTTCTTTGGCACATCTTTCTGGCCCCCATAGGAGCACCTAGGTGGCGCACCACACTGGAGCACCAGTCTGGCGCACCAAACATGCACATCAGTCTGTTTTTCAGTAGCACACAGCAGCTTTCGCATAGTTTTTAGCATGATTTCTAGTCTTGATTTGCTTCTGGATTCTTCTGGTTTTTATCCTTGATATATCAGGAAGACCCAACTCTATTTTCAGACATTTTTTATGCATGTTAGATCACATGTGGCATGTAGTAAAGCGAGGATGAAAATTGCTCAAAGTATTTAGATCCTTGATCTTATTTATGCAATATTTTTGCATTAATGTTTGACCCATTATATGAGCGATACTTCTGAGCATTAGGACACACCCTGCACTCCATGCACCCTTATTTTAGCATAAGACACCACTCACTTAGCATGGCATGGCATATCGCCCTCGGGCGTACATAAAAGGCTGGAAAGCCGACATTTCATATAAGTAAATGAGAAACCCATAGAAAGATCGATTTTTCGGGCGCACGAGGGTGCCTAACACCTTCCTCGTGCGTAACATAGATCCTTACCCATTTCTGGTTTATGACCTGCTTTTCATTGGCTTATTTGCTAGATTTATATGGTTTTCCTCATCTTCCATTTTAATAGACTAGGTGGCGACTCCTGCACCTTATTTTTATTTTTACCGTGACTTTGCCGACCCTTGCGCATTTGGCCTTTCGGACCAAGCCCGAAGCTATCGCCGGCATGGTTACAATTTCGCAAACCATTTTCTCAAACCTCTCAACCAAGCTCCACTCCAGCCAAAACAACAGCCGGGGCTCTACCTGCCCAAAATCGCAAGTGAAGGCTCTCAATGGCCAAAACCACACACAGTGAATCGGGAAGTTCGACGCCAGGCATCCAAACTCTGGCCACAAGTAGTCCACCGAAGAGCAACCAACGGCGTCTGCACTTCCACGACGTGCCACCCTGTGCAGGAGTTGCGTTGTCTCATGATTCTCCCACTTGAAGAACCCTCACAAAGCTAACCCCTCCTTAGGAAGGTTGTCTATCTCTCAGGACGCTTCCAACTACGAGGAATGTGTCCCACCTACACTGGCCACCATAGCGTACGTCTCCTTACGGCATCCTTCACATACAGTGCTTAGGAGGGAGTGTCTTACCTCCACACCTGACAACATCCCAGCCTCAGTGCTTACAGCGACAACAAGAGTATCATACCTCCCCGTCATGCTACAAGACACCTCAACCCTAGCCTTGAGACGACAGTCAAGGAGTCTCATACCTCCTGAATCTGACGCCCCTCAGCCTCAGGTATCTTGGCCCTCGACCTCGACTAAGGAGTCACGCCCGACCACTTGAGAATGTCATTACATTTCCTAGTCCTGACGACATGGTCCCACACTATCTCAGCCCGCACCCAGAAAACTAGGAAAACCATTTTTCAAATCTGCCAACTCATCTCTTTTGTAATCATTTTTAAAATCATTTTATATCTTTGGAAATCCTTCCAAAACTTCGGCAAAGCGGCACATCAGGTGTAACACCCGTAAAATTCATTTTGTAATCATTTACATTTTATGAATTTTATTCCTTGACAGGTGTTACTGTTCTAAGGCTCATTGTGTGGTTTTGTGCTTTTGGGCTTGAGCCTCGTGGGCCGGCTTTTGTTTGCGTATCCCTGTGTGTAGTTTGGCACTATGCATAATGGCACTGTGCTTGTGAGCCTGGGTGTGGGTCCATGTGGGCCCGCGCTCGTGGGCCATTGGTTGTGGTCGGTGGTTGGGTGGTTGGTGCAGGGAGCTGTTGGTGCGTGCCTTGGGCTAGTGGGTGGCCGAAGATTGGTTGGTTTGCGCGTGCCGGAGGTTGGCAGGCAGATGCACGGCAACCTCCTCCCTCGCGTATTTAATGTGTGCGTGGGCGAGCTCTCTCTGACCACTGGAACCCAGTCGAGCCTTCCCCCTTCTTTCCCCTTTCCTCCTTTCCCCCCCCTCTCCTTCTCCATTCTCTCTTTCTTCCTCTTCACTCCTCCTTCCGACTGCGAGTGGGTGTAGGTGATTAGAGAGAGAGAGTTGAGAGTGGGAGATGGGAGGCGGTGGCGCACAGAAGCACATGGCGGTGCGGGAGGCTCTGAAGCAACATCCTTCGGGCTGTGGAGTGTCGGAGGACGTGCGGGGCTGCCGGAGTTCGCTGGATTTGTCGGTGGTCGTCGGATGTCATTTTCAGGTACGTACCTCCAATTTAATGTGTAGAATCATGTAAAATGGTAGAAATTGATAGGGTTGAATGAAATCTAGGTAAATTTACATTTCTAGAATTTATTGTGATTTTATTAGAATTTATGGTGAATTTATGGACATTTATGGGGATGGCTGTGTTTTGGGTTATTTTGACCCTTCTATCTTTGTGATTTTATATCTTGATGCATGGTGGATGGATTTTAGTTTTGTTTGTTGGGATTTAGAGTAGACTCGAAGGTCTACATCTTATGTTTTATGCAAGATTTTTGGTGCTTGTTTAGGGGGTCTGATTGGAGGTCCTAGTTGGAGTGACTTCGGACTGTAGGGTTTGGGCCGTTTTCTATTTTTCGCAGAATTCGACATACCGAACCATTTCGGTATGCCGTATTTCTGTCAGATTAGGTCCTCTAGTTGAAATTCGGTCGTCTGATTTTGGACGGTCACCCAAATCAGGAGATTTCGGTCAACCAAATCAGTTTCGCTATACCGAATTTGGCCTGAGTGTTGACTGTTGACCTGATCAGTCTACCGAACCAGGGATTTTCGGTATACTGGATCGGTCTTCCGGCATGCCGATTCTGGACCTAAATATGCTTATAAAATGTGTTTTCTGAGGGCTTTTTGGATTGCTGTTTTTTATCCCTATAAGATGGGATTGTGGACCGTTAGTGGTGTCCCCTAGGACACCTGACGGGTCGCTTTGTCGAGGTTTTGGAAGAATTTTCAAAGATATGAAAATAGTTTTGGAAATGGATTTCAAAGAAATAGTTGTCTTGTTTTGGGAAAATGTTTTCCTGGTTTTCTTGTGTACGGGCCGAGACAGTGTGGGACCGTGTGGTCAGGACCAGGGAATGTAACGACATTCTCCGGTGGTCAGGCGCGACTCCCTAGTTGAGGTCGGGAGTCGAGATACCTGAGGCTGAGGGGCACCGGGTCTTGGAGGTATGAGACTCCTTGATTGTCGTCCCGAGGCTAGGGTTGTGATCCGTGGGTTGAGGTGTCTTATGGCATGACGGGGAGGTATAATACTCCTGCTATCGCTGTGAACACTGAGGTTCGGGTGTTGTCGGGTGTGGAGGTATGATACTCCCTCCTGAGCACCGTGTGTGGAGAGCACTGTGTGTGGAGGACACTGTGAGGAGGCGTATCCTGTGGTGGTTAGTGCGGGTGGGACACGTGCCCCGTAGCGGGTAGCGTCCTGAGAGACAGGACAGCCTTCCCTGGGAGGGGTTGGCTTCTAAGGGTTCTCGTGAGAGAAGGGAATCGTGGGACGGTGAACACTCCTGCACAGGGTGGCCGTCACCGTGGCAGTGCAGAACGCTGGGGTCGCTCCTCAGTGGACTGCGTGTGGCCAGAGTTAGGTTGCCTGGCGTCGGACTTCCCGACTCACTATGTGTGGTTTTGGCCATTGAGGGCCTCTACTTGTGGCTTTGGGCTAGTCGAACCCCGGTTGTGGTTTTGGCCGGTGTGGGCCTGGTTTATGACAGTTTAAGAAAATGGTTTGCGAAATGAATTTAAAAGGAAAATTGATTATAGTTTTGTTTTCAGTGGTTTTCCTTGGGGTGCGTACTAGGTGACTTTGTTCACTCATGCGTTTTCCTTGTGGTTTTGGTTTACAGGTGTAGACATGCGATTGGTTTAGCATAGTGTATATAGATCAAAGTCTCCTAGCCGCACGCACAGGTTCCTGGTAGTTAACTATTTACTGTTTGGCTTTAATTTTTCCATGATTTAATTTGTTTTAAATTATTATGGAAAATGTGGGGCGTGACATCAGTTGTCCCAAGGGATCACCACTGATGGCCCACCATCCCATCTCAATGGGACAAAAACAAACCAATCCGAAAAATCATCGGAAACCACATTTTATAAACATATTTGGGCCTTGATTCGACATACCGAAAACAGGTTTGGTTTACCGAAAATCCCTAGTTCGGTAGACCAATTTGGGTCAATCGACTGAATTAGGTCAACGGTCAACACTCTGGCCTAAATTGGTATACCGAAAATGGTTCAGTCGACCAAAATCCACTGATTCGGTCAACCGTCCAAAATTAGACAATTGAATTTCAGCTAGAGGACCAAAACTGAGAGAAAAACGGCATACCGAAATCATTCAGTATGCCGTTTTCTACAAAAGAACAAAAAATAGTCCAACCTACACATTTCAAAATCACCCAAAGTGGGACCTTCGATCGGACCTTCCAAACAAACACCAAAAATCTTGCATAAAACTGGAGACACCCCGATTTTGAGGTAACCCAGAGATGAGTATCCTTATGTTGCTTTGGATGTTATCAACCCTTAAACCAAGCCCCATACCTATTAGCAAGCCAGAGCCCCAATCAGAGATTCTATGAGCTGAGTTGGCGCACCATGTAGGCGCACCTTCCATGCGCACATCACTGGCTCACCAAGTAGGCGCACATCACTGGCTCACCAAGCAGGCGCCCAGCCGTTTCCAGGCTGCGGCTGCAGACCTTCCATCTTCCGGGCTGTTACTCTTGCAAATGAATGTGCCAACGAATATTCGAGGCTTTTCGTTTGCAAGTCTCTTTGTTTCTCAT
>JAMKQA010027777.1:0-11959 GCA_024699735.1 Posidonia australis
ATTGTTAAAATCTAAACTTATATCATTTCACGAGCTTTATAATTTAACTTAAGATAATCATGTTAATAATTCATAATAGCATTATAATTTATAAACCTAAATCCAACTCGATCAATTGTCACAAATTCTTTGATAAACCAAATATATGCACATCAATCATGTTGCAGCACCTCAATAGGCAAGTGCAATGCAGTATCCATCCAGCCAACGTTTAAAAAAAATGCCTTTTTTCTTTCATCTTCTACAGAACCAACTGATGCAATACACCACGACAAACAGTAGAATACTTAAGATTCCACAAGCAGACAAATTACAGTACCCACAGAAAATCTAGAACAAACAGGCAGGTGAAGTACAAACGACCCGATGAAGCAGAACAGCTCTTTCATACCATCATATCATGTGAAGCTGAACTCGATGAGAGTTGCAGTGGAGGATGATCTCCAGTATATTACATCAATTCATAAGTCTAAAACTACCAAGAAAAAATGGGGAGGAACATCAAGTAAAAACAGGAAAGATCGCACCATTCGATCCATAACTCCATTATCGTAACTCAAACACAACCCTCTGACCTGCTCACTTCGGCACGGAGGGCATGCCAGAAGGCGGCTGCGGCGGCGCACCACCAAGCAAGCTCACCTGCTGCATCTCGAGCTCGGCCATCTGCTGCTCCCTGTCCATCTCTATGATAAGCGGTACAACCAACACAAGGAAAGTCGTCCCGGCGATCCACGCGGCCCTACCAGTGCTTTTCAGGAGCTTGTTCCCGGTGCCGTCGCGAGGAGGGAGTCACGGGAGAGAGTCGCCTGCTGCTTCCCGGTGCCGTCACGAGGAGGGAGTCACGAGAGAGAGTCGCCCGCTGCTTCTCGGTGTCGTCGCGAGGAGAGGATCGGGGGACGCCGGACGCCAGGACCGAGCCACGGGGGTGTTGGCTGCGGGACTGCGGGTAAATGTTAGGTTAAAATGTTTATATATATTTATATTTTATGTTAAAATGTTAGGGTTTAGGTAAATTTACTTAATTACCCCTGGATTAATGGGTTAACGGGTACCTGTAGTATGCTACCCTAACCCTGATCCACTAAATTTACGGGTTAGCGGGTGATGGGTTAACGGGTCAACGGGTATACAAAAGTTCTACCCTAATCCGTTCTTAATGGGTCGGGTTGACTCGGGTTAACGGGTTATACCTGACCCATTTACAGTCCTAGGAGCACGCCACGGAGGAGAAGGGATAGCTACGGAGAAGGAGGAATGACGATAAAGAAAGGTATACGACGTTTTTAGGATGATTCCTAATGGAATGAGAATTAAATTCCTTACCTCTCGGGAAGGAATGAAATTCCCATGTTTAATGGAAATTTAATTTCCAAGGGAATTTCATTTTCATGTCTATTAGAAAGATTTTTTTGTATCAAACATTAGAATGAAATTCTCTTATTTTATTCCAGTCTATTCTAACTCCATTCCAACGTACCAAACGCTACTTCAGAAAATTTATGAAACTACACGTTTATCAATTCAGAAGATATCAGGTAACAAATGAAATCTCTCAAATCTGCTGTAACAATGTTATGTAGAGATTTTTTGTTGCTCTTAGTTTCCTTGTTAATGAAATCTGAAATTTGCTGTAGATATTTTATACTAATGGTTTTCATATGTATAATATGACTCTTACTTTATTTTAGGCTCAGAAAAATGTCCGCTTTTGATTGACCATTCCATCTATAGTTAGGAATGTTTGGCAATGTGTTGGCACTACGCATTGGAGAGTAGAATCGGAGAGGCTTCTATGAGGGTAAGAGAGATTTCTGCGGAGTGAACTGCTGACTCAAACTTCTATTAAAAGTAAGTGAAAAATTATGTCTTCCTTACTTTGATGTATATGCTACGTAAATATAGTTATCATTGAGTCTGGCTAAGTAAATTTGCAGAGGAAAAATCAGTATAGGAAAAATCATGCATTTTTTGATTTATTAGAGCATGCTGAACCTACTGCTGGATGGATTTATTTCTTAATTTCTCTTTGGCGAAACAAGTGATGCTTACATGCATAGTTCCTTATCAATTTGGTATCTAACCAGACATAATCTTCCTTGATAAAAAGATTAGATTTCTTGAGGGACTTGTTTGGATAATTGCTATTCATTTTTGTCTATGTTTGATCTTTCAAAGCGCACATCCATTCTATAGAACTTTTAAACATCTCTTGCTTAATTTGCTACAGTCTATCCTTTTTCTGATTTTCAACTTTTATTAACTGCTTAATTTTACAACCCAAGCATTTGTCTAATGTCTAGTGGATGTTGTATCCTTTGGCATTGTCTCGCATACTTGATGAGGTGCATAACGGCCATCATGGAGGTTATGAAAGATTCCAAGGTCTTGGGTATTCAAGGGCAATGTGTAAAGATAACCCAGAGAATAAAGCTAGATGAAATTTGTACAAGTCACTCCAAACCAAATTCGATTTGATGCTTGAAGAAAATGAAGCAATGAAGGAATGATTAAGAATTCTAGAAGCAGCAATGCTTGAAAAATACTTGGTATGCTTTCTTTACTCTATCATGTTTACATTGTTGCAACCACAGGACTTTTGTATGGTCTATCCCTTTTTTTTTTTTTTTACATACATGCCATGATTTATGATCTTTAATCATATACCAATATCTGTCTAATTATCTTGTGCAAACTGATCCAATAATCTGTTACATGAGAATGAAGCATTTGAGTGATTACCAATTTCTCATGCCAGCCCAAGTACAAGTTTATTCTGGTTTCTAGCTAGCATTCTCACAGGACAAGAGTAACCCATGTCCCTGTAGGTGCAGCCCAGATGCTGTTCTTGCATCTGAGCGCAGTAACTCTGTCTCAGAAAACTAAAAATTAAAAAATATTTCAACCAACCTCAACTAGAACGATGTCATGCATTAAGTGAACTAAAAATATTTCAGTCACTCTGTTGATCTGTTCATCCCAAATCAAAGTAAGTTATTGTTTGATCTTTGAACTTGCCAGATACGTCGGATCAGATTTACTACTCAAGTGATGGCTATATTCAGTATTGGTCTTTGATATTGAATTTGTTAGTGTCATCACAAACTCTTTTGCTGAGACAATTGGGAGACTACTTCTTTACCCATCTTGTTGATAGACTGTCTGGTGTCAGTGGACTAAAGCTCCTGATAATTTATTTGTTGGTGACTTTTCTTGCCATGTTGCTGAGTTGAGGGTGTAAATAAGCTGGACATGGCGGGTTAGCAAGGTGATGGGAATAGACCTGTGGAGAATGCGTCTAAGCTTTGTTAGTTTTGGACTAGAATTTTCTTATAGTTGATCAGCGTTAACATTCTGTTCTATTCTATTCTAAGCTGGAGCCTGGAGGGTTTGGCTTTGCATTTTAATAAAGTTCCTACCATGTTTGAGATGTTAATGGCTAGTGACAAAGGCTTTCTTAAGTCTGTGTTTTGATTCCATGAATTACTTGTGTCTATTTCGAAGATTTCTCTGGTTCGAGCTTCAAGCCTTCACCTTCGATCTTAAGTAAATTTCCAACCCTGTTTGATAGGGTTAATAGTCAGCTCATAGAGCTTTATAAGCCACGTGTTTTTTTATATTTAGTTATTGTGACTATTTTGAAGGCTTTATAGATGATAATCGTGATACTGCATTTTCGAATGAGCAGGTACCATCCAGACAAAAATGCTGGAAATCTTGAAGCTTCAGGTCATTTTAAAAGTTGCATAATCATTAGATCCAGAGAAAAGAAGACCACATGATACAGTGGGATTTGGGGTTGATAATTGATCGTTCTTATTCCCTTAATCTTCACGTAAACTTTGGCGAAATTCTGTAAATTTTGATGTATAATGATTGCATATACTTGTATATATGTGTTTTATGCTTTTTAGGATTCAATTCTGTTAGATTTTTTAACTATTGGATTCCTATAAAAAATTTCTGAAATTCATTGTGTGGCTTAAAATTAGGCTCTAAAATTTCATTTTTTGTTATTAAAATGCTAGAAGAAAATGGAAAAATTGTTGACAGACAAATCTGCCAGTTTCATTTACTGACGGTTGGGCTTTTCCCATCGACACATGGGCTGTCGGTCCACTGGATCCTCAAGAATTCATTACTAAGAATAGCTCTTGTCAGAAAAGGCACTGTTGCTGAGGCCCTGAGGGTGACCCTCTCTAAAAGCCAGTTCTGACGCTGTCCAACCAAGCTGTATTTATGGTTGTGTTTTGACTCCAAGGTTCATGTTAAATCTGCTATTGGAACATGCACAAGTTAATGTACCAAATTAAACCATCCAATTTCGATCTGTTTGATTCATGATTTCTATTAACGTACCATTCAAAATTTGTGTTAAGATGTGAGGATCAGCAAACAAATTAAAAAGAAGTTGGATTAGAAGATGAAACTTTACCAAGAAGTTTAATCAGCAATTTGATGATTTCATGAACTCGTATCAAAGCACAAGCATAAGGACATACTTTCCTTTGGTTGATTGGTTCACAGCTTAAACGGTATCAAACCACAATCATGGTGTGTGGACTATTCAAACTATAAACCAACATTGTTTAAAATATACAATAAATCACACTCCTCATAAACTTCTTACGGTTTGCTTAGTCACTTTGAACCATATAATATGCATCCTTAGAGAAGGGAATGTGCGTCAAGCACCATGGACTCATGACCAATTGGAAACCAAAGACTTTTCGTGACTTGTATTAGAAATGGACGTTGAAAGGTGCTCTTTTTAAACGAGGAATCTACTTCCTTAATTAATTCTCACAAAAGTTGATGGCATAGTAATTGTCATGAGACTTTCCTAAGAATATTCAATGATTGAGGTCATGGATTAGGTCACCCACTCGTTGATCAATAATTAAGGAACTTAAGACTTCCCCTTTTCACTAAAAATACGTATCATAACAAAAGGTGCACTATCGGATGTAAACTTCTTCTACGGAAAATAACACTTACTTTTCTCTCTTGGATTTGAAACATTGTAAATTATGGGACCTTCTTTATCGAACTAGTATCTTTCCTTTTGAAATCTTGTGGTTTGAATTCTAAGGCTTGAAATTTAAGCTTGGTTTTCGAATTGGAATCCTAGTGTTTAATTTGTAGTATTCTGTTTAAATTTTGAATTTCTATTTGGTTTGTTGTGGTAAGCTTGTCCTTCTAAGAAAAGGAAAAAGGAAGATGAGAGAGTTTTATTCCTATTCCTACTAATTTGGAATAATGCATGCAAATTCCATCTGGATCGGTTAATATTCTTTCACGTTTCAGGATAGAACATATTGAATATGCTCAGTTTGGTTATGATTCTGCATATGATTTTTTGTATAGATTAATCTTCACGTAAATCAAGGTAGAATAGTTGCTTAATTTTAGTATAAAAAGTAATGTAAAAGATAAATTCTTTAATAATCAATCGAGAGTTAGATTCTGTATTCTCTTATAATTAATTATGTCTCAACTTACGTGAATACTTTGTCATGTCAACCATCATTTGGTAAAGATTTTGACCAATTTTGGAAGAATAACCTGTCATCTCAAATTCGTAGCAAAACAATGCCTTAGATGGGATTCGTTTTGATTTATTTCAACTCCTACAAAATGAAGTAAAAATTATCAAATAGGTCTTAACAAAAAAGTTTTTTCCCCCCTTTTTTTTGCAATACTAAATAGAATTAAAAAGAATCATGCTTGTGATGATACTGATTGGATGAGATGATGAGCAATGAAAAATTTGCACGCATAACTCTATTGAGGAGCTAGAAGCCTACTGTATATATATACAAGAAAAATAAGAAATTGAGATGGAATCATACTGTGCTTGCTGGAACTTTGATCGAAATTGATCACTCTGGTTTTAAATAATTTCCGTGAAAATGCAGTCTGTTCTTTTAAATAACTAAATAGAATTAAAAATAATTATGAATATTTTTGATGAAAAACTTATGTGAGCTATACCAAGCTTGTCTCAGAAACATTTCATGCATGAATCATTTCCTCAATCTTCTGTACGAAAGTAAATCTATCTCCACAACCACGTGACAACCAAATTCAGAATAAAATTGGAAGCAACAACTTCACTTACCTGAGGCCTGTTACTTGCATCATGCACACATCATTCAAAAATTACATTTTTTCTCTTCCTGAAAGTCTATACAGTACGAAAGCAAGGCTCCAATCTCTCTCATCCGATCTTTGGACTTCTTGAGGTGATTGACCTTCCTATTCAAACACTCTCTTTTCATCTGCTCAGTTGTCAATTTTTCTTGCATTTAATTTTCTTTCGCTCTCATTAACTAATGGTTTCTGGGTTGCCAGGCCGCGAACACGTAATGGAAATGTAGATCTCTTCGTGTTGGAAAAGGAAACTTGGATAAGGATGGCTTTGAGCAGCCAGCTATTGTTGACCTTGTGAGTTTGTCTGTATCGAGATCACACATGGTAAGATTTGTTCCATCTAGAAAGTTGTCTACAATTGGGATCCTGCTTAAGACAGCCTCCAACGCTATTCACTGTTTCTGCAATACCAAGTACCAACTCCATAAAGAGGATATTGCCAAATGGAGATTCTCTGGTTTCCTGATAGAATAAGAAGTTACATGTTTCTTCCGATGAAAACAAAGTTCTCGGTTTCGAAGTACTCCTCTTTGAGCCTTAGCGACCTGATGCATGCATGCAGTTCTCAGGCAAATATTTCTCGTGAAAATTTTAGTAATCGACATTCACATGATTAGTTACATGCATATCTTTATAACACAGAAAATAATCCTCGTAAAAATTTTAGTAATTATCAGCAATCACAATTTGAGTTACATGCATCAAAGTGCATGCCTTGATGCAAAGACTGCTTTTGAGCTTATGTAATTCTAGTTTGCTTGATTATTTATATTTTTAAATTGTAAGAATATTTAATGTTCTATTGTTTGTTCTCGATCGAAAGCAACTGGGGAATCAAACCCTTCACCTGCACAACTTGCTTTCGTCCCTGAGTATTGTTCATTGCTCAAATACTCGACATACTACTCGTAAATTTTTAGGTTGTGATGAGCTGACAAAAACTTAGCTGTATCCTCGAGCAACAATGCTAAATCCATAGGATAAACACCGACGCTTAGCTCAATGCAGATGCGCGGTATAAGTTTCATTCTGTAAAAATGAGTTTATGTGTATTTTCTGTGGATGTAGCTCTCCTTAGGAGGAGTTTATGGTCTCACACCAAACTCTCTCTCTCTCTCTCTCTCTCTCTATGGTTCCATGAATAAGAAACGTAACCATAAAGTAAAGAGCAGTCATAGCGCTAGATGGGTTTGGTAGATCACATTAATTTTCTAGGGTTCTGTATCCCTCTGCAGGCCACGTCAACAGTTTTAATAGCTACGTCTTCAAGTGATGTATACCATATGTAAAGGAAAACAGTTTTGGACTCACAACAGCAGGGTCAAAAATACTAAAATAGTACAGCAGTTGCGAGACAACTGCAATTATGAGTCCAAACCAGAAAATCGTACTATATGTTAATGCAATATATGGTGCAATTGATTATCAAAAAAAAAAAAAAAAAAGGTGCAAGTGGAGAATGACACGGAAGATTCTAAGCAAAGCCAGCTGTACATGTATGACTGAGTTTTGAGACCCCCCAAGGCTCATATCAAGTCTGTCATTTGTATAATCAAATTTTTAATAAGATCATGTCATTAGGGCTGGTATATATGCATGTCCGAGGAGGGGACGCCTACTCAGTGGATCCCACATTTGTGAGGGCGAAAACTTCAAGTGGGTGACACGGGTCAAGCAATGTGGTGCCTCTGGGCACCCATGCTCAATCATTTCAGACACCTCCCTGGCTTCTTAAAGGACTTCCCTTTGCACCGCAGCTCGTTTGAAAGCTTGCTACGACTTCGGGCCATCCACTTCCTCCTTGAACTGCTTGGGCTAATCTTTTGTGACACCTATGGATACTACGTGGCAACCGACTGGTTAATCTACATCGTTGATTTGGATAAGCTAGATCGCTACGACTGGGTTGGCACAAGCTACACCTATCTTCTTTGTGGGCTAAATGACGTGGCTCGAAAGAACCAGCATTCTCATGTCAGGTTGTACCTGCTCCTTACAATAAGTATTTGTAATCTGTTATAAGTGTGCTTGCAGTACTAGTGGATGGAGCACGTGAAGTGGGGTCATTATTTCTTCCACCTTCGATCAGACCTGCTGCCTCTTCCTTAGCAGTGGTGCGAGCCCGACCAGTAGGTTGGCTTGGGTGTATTCAACTACTAGGCCTATCGCTATCTTCTCGACCTTCTGTCCATTGATGACATAAGTTTGTGCTTCAGTTGTTTCCATTCCTGTTGATGCATGTCAAATTGCCAATGGCAAAAGAGTGCGTAGCACTTTCACTCACGGCACTGGAATGAAATATTATTTATAACATGCACTGTTCTTCAAAACAATAATTTCTGTTAATGGAAGTGTTAGTTGCAAGGGATTTTTTTTTGTTTTGTTTACGGTAGTCTACTATATAAATGAAATAACAGTTTACCACATATTAGCAATGTTAGAATTACACCACAGGAATATCTTGAAGGTATGCCACAACATAAGTTCAAATGAAAACTCAAAACTCAGTAGTTTGCTAGATAGCTCAATTAACAAATTGTTAATCAAATCGAAGGATTGTCCTCCAGAAAAACAGGTGTTGGGGTATTGTAATCCATTCCTTGTTGTGGAATATCAGGAGCCATTGAAGCTTGCTCCATCTCTCTCTTCTGCTGGAATGAGGATAAAGACTGCAGAATTTCGTTTTTTCCAAAGCCTGTACCCAGAGATTCTACCGAACAGTGAAACAAGGAAATAATATCATTTATAATCATATTAGGATTTCTGTAAGTACTCCTGAATGTTCTATTATTTCTTTTCTTCCAAACAGACCATAAAAAAATTTGAACAAAAGTGTGAGAGCCTTTTAAGGATGTTTCAAAATTCAGCACAGGAGGGAAAACAAATAAATCTTCAACTGAAAATATAACAGGATAAGTGCACCCATCAGTAAAAGCCTTCCATATTGACTGCGTGAAAGGACAAAACAGAAATAGGTGTTTGGCAGATTCACAACTGTTGTTGCAAAAAGTACAAAATTCAGAACCAGACCAGCCTCTTTTGAGTAAATTATCCTTAGTCAAAATTTTATTGCAAAAAACTAACAAGGTAAAGAGTTTGATTTTAAGTGGCACCCAACAATTCCAGATTTCATGCATGTATTTGAACCTATGTCCACTATCATTTAACATATCATAACAAGATTTAACAGTAAATGCTTTGTTGGTGGGTTTCCATATTAGTGAATCGTCTTCTACTGTTAGTCTTGTATTGTAGAAGATATTTGATAAGGTTTCTAATTGAGCATGTAAGTATTCAACAACATCAGGAGTCAAGGGACTGCAGAACAGTTTATCAGGATCTACTGATATGGTCTCTATTATTTTAGTGATAGAACCTTGCTTAGATTTTGCCATATGGTATATGTCAGGTATGCTGTCTTTTAATTTTTCACCATTCCACCATCGATTTTCCCAGAAAATAGTATTTCTACCATTATTAACATGAAATTCAGTAAATCCATTTATAATGTCAAAACAATTTTTGAGCTCTAACCATAAAGGTGAGGATCTGCCATTTGAAATATTAAGGATAGCACCCGGTCCATTCCTAACAAAATATTTAGCCCTGACTACATCTTTCCATTTCATTGAGAATGAGCTAGATAGAAGTTGCCAAAGTAATTTACATTTCAATGTCAAACTGAAATTTTTTAAGTTGATGATACCCCAACCTTTTTGTTCTTTTGATCTACAAAGTGTTATCCATTTAACTAAATGGCGAACAGTAGTAGAGGATAAGGAGTTCCAAAGGAATCTACTTCTTATTTTATCAATAGCCTTCTCTACCCTAGCAGGTAGATGTAGAACAGAAAGGTAATAAGTAGGAATGGCGGATAATACAACATTAACCAATGTAAGCCTTCCCCCTAAAGATAGATATTTAGCCTTCCAATGTGATAGTTTTTTTGTAATTTTTTCTATTATCGGGGACTAGTCTTGGTAATTTGGTTTCCTGAAATGCAGAGGTAAACCCAGGTATTTAATAGGGAGATCCTCAATGCAACATCCCAAGATTTGAGAGACTCTCTGCACAAAGCCCTCAGAAATTCCCATACCAGTAATTGATGATTTATGAAAATTGATTTTCAATCCTGAACAAGTTTGAAAACAACAAAGTATTCTCTTGATATTTATTAGATTATCCTCTGTAGCAGACAAAAATAGTATGGTGTCATCTACATATTGAATATTCAATATATTGGGGCCACCATTGGGTAATTGGATTCCTGATATTAGATTATTATCAATTGCTAGTGATAGCATCCTATTCAACACATGTGTGACCACAATAAAGAGAAATGGGAAGAGTGGGTCACCTTGTCTTAGCCCGTTACAAGCTTGGAAATACCCCTTAGGGGAGCCATTGACTAGGACGGAGAACTTAGCATATGAAATGCACATTTTAATCCAAGTGTTCCACTTGTTTCCACAGCCTAAGTCTTTAAGTGCCTCCATTAAAAAATCCCAATTAACATTGTCAAAAGCCTTTTCAAAGTCTAATTTCAGAATAAGGCCCGGGATAGCATTTACTTTCATGTAATGTAAGGTTTCCTGAGCAACTAGAAAACAGTCACCAATATACCTCCCAACAAGAAAGGCACATTGAGAATTATCAATAATATTGTTGATAATAGGAGTGAGCCTCGTTGCTAAAGTCTTTGATATAATTTTATAAAGACTATTTACCAAACTAATAGACCTAAAATCTTTTATCTCTTTAGCACCTTCTTTTTTAGGGATAAGAGAAATGAAAGTCTGGTTAATGTAAATCAGATATCAATATCATTGGAAGAATGTAAGTTATTGAAGATTTCTGCTATGTCATATTTCATGATGTCCCAGAAGTGCTGAAAGAAGTACAACGAGAAGCCATCAGGACCGGGAGCTTTTTCCCCAGGCAATGATTTAACACTCAATTGGATCTCTTCCATAGAAAAAGGGATTTCCAAAATATTTGGGTTAGTGATTTTGATTGGCATTAGAGTATCCCAATCAAAAGAAGGTATTGTTCTATTTGCCTTATTAAATTGCCTAATAAAATGATTTTCTATTTCTATTAGTTGCAAGGAAAAATTAGAAGTGTTTCAGAACATAAATTTTCAGAAGCCTAACTCTCAATAGTGCAGTTTTTTAATATTTCAGAAAACATAGATTATCAAAAATTACAGTATTAATAGTCAATTATACATTCATTTAACATAATATTATGAAAAGATTATAGTAGAAAAATGATCTAATACATCGCAGTCAAAATAAAATCCAAATATCTATTAAAATGTATTTCCAAAAAATATAAAACAATAATTTTATAAATAACAAATATAAATATTATCATCTATATGTTTAATAATAAATATATATTTTTTACACTAAGAAATTAGATAATAATTATAAATATTCTCATCTGACCTTGGTGCAATCCGATGCTCCCCATGCATGTCAAGAGACATGATGGGCATTGGTCTCGGACGAGCAAGTTAGGGTTTCAATCTTTGACAAGCAAGTTAGTAATTATATACCTCCTCCGCTTCGTTTTTTATTTTTTGGTGCTAGGTCAACTTTATTTTTTGGTGCTAGGTCAACTACTTGTTAAGACATATCTTCGAGGGAATCATGTACTTGACACTTGTGGTGATCAAATTTACCATTTAAAGACAGTTTCTCTCTTTTTACCTTGGACTTTCTTTTGATGTCTTCTTCCCTCCTCCGCTTTTTTTTTTTTGGAGGGGGTACTGTAGGATCGAATAGCTCCTCTAGAGGGGAGG
>JAMKQA010027778.1:0-13107 GCA_024699735.1 Posidonia australis
GAACCTAAAAATGTAACTGAAGCTTGTGATGATAACTATTGGGTAGATGCCATGCATGAGGAATTAAATCAATTTGAAAGAAACAATGTTTGGAAGTTGGTCTCAAAACCTGAGAATAAACAAGTTATTGGAACAAAATGGATTTTTAGAAATAAACTAGATGAATCTGGCAAAGTAGTTAGAAATAAGGCTAGACTAGTAGCTCAAGGCTATAATTTGGAGGAAGGTATTGATTTTGATGAAAACTATGCTCCTGTAGCTAGATTAGAATCTATTAGGATGTTGTTAACATATGCTAGTCACCTAGGGTTTAAATTATTTCAAATGGATGTGAAAAGTGCCTTTCTAAATGGATTTATTGAAGAAGAAGTGTATGTCAAACAATCCCCTGGATTTGAAGATGAACTTAATCTGGATCATGTTTATAAATTAAACAAAGCACTTTATGGTCTTAAGCAAGCACCTAGGGCTTTATGAAAGATTAAGGAAATTTTTGCTAGATCAAAAGTTCTCGATCGGTGCTATTGATTCTACCTTGTTCACAAAAAGATTTGAAAATGAATTTATAATTATTCAAATATATGTGGATGATATTATCTTTGGATCAACAAATGAAAATCTTTGCAAAGAATTTTCCATGATTATGCAAAATGAATTTGAAATGAATATGATGAGTATGATGGTAGATCAAAAATTATATAGGAGAATGATTGGATCACTCTTATATCTAACAGCAAGTAAACCTGATATAATGTTTAGTGTATGCTTGTGTGCAAGATTTCAAGCCTCACCTATGGAATCACATTTGAAAGCAATTAAGAGAATTCTAAGATATCTTCAAGGGTCAATTAAATTTGGGCTATATTATCCTAAAAACACTAGCTTGGATCTTATAGGATATAGTGATGCTGATTATGTGGGTTGTAGAACTGATAAGAAAAGTACTAGTGGAACGTGTCAATTTCTAGGACACTCTTTAGTTTTTTCGTTTAGTAAGAAACAAAATAGTGTTTCACTCTCAACAACGGAGACTGAATATATTGCAGTCGGGTGTTGTGCCCAAATTCTATGGATGAAACAAACCCTACAAGACTTTAATATAATGTTATCAACAACTCCAATATTTTGTGACAACACAAGTGCTATAAATTTATCTAAAAATCCAGTTCATCACTCTAGGACTAAACATATAGAAGTTAGACATCATTTCCTAAGAGACCATGCACTTAAAAATAATATTAAGTTAGAATTTATTTCAACTAAGGAATAGTTGGCAGATATATTTATAAAACCTCTTGATGAACAACAATTTGTTAAAATTAGAAGAGATCTACGTATTTGTAAATTATCAGATATTACATAAAAATATTACTCTGTGTGCATTTTCGGAATACCGAAGGTATCTGTCAAAAATTATTGGATCGGCATACCGAAATTATAACGGTATACCGATTTTATGACAGACTTTTTAGAATGGATTTTTCGACATACCGAAATTATGCGGTATACCAAAATCCCCTGAGTCACTTTTATTTCGGTACATCGATGCATGTACCGAAACATCTTCCGAAATCTCCTATAGCTGATTTCGACATACCGAAAATGTTTCGACATACCGAAAATGTTCTGAATCACTCTCGAACCCTATTTTAAAACCCAAAATCTAGGGTTTTTCTTCAGTTGGTTTAAAATACGGCTGACCGATCCTCTCAGCCGACTTCTCTCCCTTCTTCTTCTCATCCAAGAATACATCCTCTCCAACCTTCTCCGGCCCTCTCCTCCCCTTCCTTTCCGTTCCTCTACCGATGGCGCCCAAGAAGATGCTCGCATCTAAGGGAAAGAGGAAGCAAACGGAAGACACACCGGCGGCGTCTGATACCCACGCTCCAAAATACTGTTTTGTTAACAATGAAGCCGAGAAAGCTCACCGAGAAAGATTTGCCAATAGAGAGGTACTCACTGGAAGAAGAATCATCTTTAATGAACTCGATCCATTAAGCCTCTGTTTGATTTCCAGGGTTTAATCCCATTTTTAAGTTCTATAGGTGATAGGTTTTATTATCCTACCCTAGTATCCCAATTTTATGCCAACATAACATATTCTCACTCTCTAGCCCATTCCTATATATGTGGCACTACCATAGAATTTGACGATGTTTCACTTGGTCAGTTATTTAAAATTCCATATTCCGGGACCAACATCACCCTATCTATTTATGAGTTAGATTGGTCCTATGGTGAAATGAATAAAGCCATCTCTTTGAATCCTAGGAGCACATTCATACCCACTAAGATCAAACGACTCACCAAACAATCACGTATTATTGCCTACATTGTGGCCGTCAACTTAGTTCAAAAGAAGGGCCACCAAGAGGAATTGAGTGAACTTACTTATAACGCTGTCTATGCCATTGTCAAACAAATTCCGGTTAATTGGGGTCAAGTGATTTTTCACTGTATCACTCATGTAAAAACTAAGTTGTTTTTTGGACCTCCCTTAACTTATTTGTTTGAAAATTATGACATTTCTCCTGATGATGAACCAAGCCTACCCGTCAAAACAAAACCCTTAGGAACTCAAGCCATTGCCAAAATGGAACAATCCATTGAGTTTCATACTAAACTCAAAAATCTTCCAGTGGGTTCCTCTTCTACACCATCACAAACAAAAGCAAGAAATGAAGATGCCAGTTCTGAAGAAGAGGCGGAAGAAGAGTCTGACACGTCTAAGAAATTGGATTCTCTTCAACAACAAATGGCAGAGATGTCTCTTCAACAAAAGAAAATGATGGATATCCAAATACAACAACAGAAACTTATTTCTGACTTGATGCTTCAACAAAATCAAAGACACCAAGAATATATGGAAAGCATCAAGAAACTGAGTGATCGGGTCGAGGCATACCAGGACATGCTTCAAGAATATCATCAGGATATTCTTGAACACATAAATCCGCCCTCTCCTTAGTTTTGGTGTTGTAACTTGGTTATCTTTTTACATTGTTATGAGATTTGGACATCTATTGTATTTAACTTGAATCATTCATGGCTCTATTTTTGTGCTTAGATTTCTTCTGTTTGTCTTGGTTGATATTGATTCTATATAATGATTATAGCTAAAAAAAGGGGGAGAATTGTCTGTTACGTATCATATTTTTGATTATGTCAAAAAGGGGAAGAAATAAGTAAAATATATAAATTTCAAGGATAATAACATCTATGAAAAGGGAAGCTTAGTTTAAGGGGGAGGTTATTGAAATATGATTATAACTCATAATTGATATTTTGATTTTGTCATCATCAAAAAGGAGGAGATTATTAGAAATATATTTTGTTTTGATGATTATATCTAGACTAATGAATTTTTATATATTTTCATGAAAGAAGAAATCACTTGTTGTAAATGACGTACTTAGAAAAGGTTGAAGAAATTAGTTGAAGGTCATGTAAACTATATGATATATTGAAAATGTATATTGAGTTATGTATACTTAGAATTTGTTGTAAATTTAAGAAAGTATCAGAATCAACATACCAAAGGAAAATCGGTATACCGATACAGCAAAAATTGGCATACAAAACGGCACTCTGAGACTGAAGATGAAGAATCCAGAAACGGCATACCGAAGCAGGAACAATCGGCACATACAACGGAGTTCCGAAACATAATGTGATGGCAAAACTGAAGGAAAAATGACATACCGGGTTAGAACGGTATACCGTCTCAGGAAAATTCGGCATACCGAAATAGTTCTGGCATATCGAATTGCCCGATAGTTGCTAATTGAAGATTGGTTTCGCATTCCGATGATCAAAACGGCATACCGATTATATAGCCGTTTTTTGACCGTTTTCTAGCCGTTAGACACATGTTTCGATGGTTCCTTGGCTATAAATAGGACCTCGATGTGTCTTGATAGTACAACACATTTTTGAGATACTTGTACTTCTTTAATTCTCTGCTCAAATTTTGTCCTCGTTCTCCTCACAAGCAAGATTGTATTACAAGTGTAAAAGTGCTCTGTGAGAGGGAAGTCATTGATTGTAAAGCTACAAGGGGAGGCTCTAACTTCTTGGGAAACGAGAAGTGGAAGGAGCTAGGATTGTTTTGGTGGGATTGCGAAGTAAGTGTTGCATCTTTTGCATATAAAGGGAAAATCTCAAGAGGGTCTTAAGGTGTGGACTAGGCCGGGGTTTGTCCGAACCACTATAAATAACGTGTATCTTCATTGTCTCTTATCTCCTTCATGTGCATGAGTTAGTATTAATTTCAATCTTGTATGATTTTGGTATAGTTTCTTGTTACATACTTCATTTTGTCAAACTTATACCTAAAATTGGGTAATTTGATATTAGAAAATTAAGATTCTCTATTCACTCCCCCTCTAGAGAAGTCACTTGATCCAACAAACATTACCTTACCGGACCTTCCACCAGTCATTCCACAACCCTCCGAGCTTGCCTCTGTCACCCCAAGCACTGACGCCTCCTGAGCAGCCGCCGTGAGCCACGCCGAAGAGGGACAACCCACCAAACTCCTCAGGTTTGCCTTCACTTCCAGCTGGTGTTTATTACCTCATTCATGTTTTATTTGCTTTGTCGCATCATTTCATGTATGCTTCATCAATTATCATCATGCCATACATGCCATTTCCATCGTCTTCCCCACCTCCGGTGACGTCGGAACCCAACTTCGTCGACGTAGGCGGGTGGAGGCATCCACTAGACCACTCTAGCATCTAGACATGTAGGAACATTCCCTAGCTCCCCCTCAAGCTCATGTGTGCATAACATACATTTTTGCATCATCGCATGTGGGTCTGCCAATCGACAAAGCTTGTAGCTCTGTTCTGTCTCTGGCGGGCGCATCTAGGTTGCGCGTGCGACATGCGCGATTCTGCTAGGGACAGAATAAGCTGTTGGGCTGAGCTCTGGCACCACCCACCTCATTCATTCCACCACCTTATATCCCCGCATCTTAGGACCTAATTCATAGCATGCATCTATTCATGGTAGTATACTCTAGATCTCCATGCATTTAGCTAGCCATTCGCACCATTACATTTCCCCTAGAGCAAGGGCAAAACTCACTAGTTTGCTACCCTGTTCTGTGACTGGCATGTGCGCCCTGGTTGCACGACAGACTTGCGTGGTGGATATGTGTAGGTCTTCCAGGGACAGAACAGACAGCTAGCTTGAGCCCTTGCCCACTTGTCCCATCCATTTCCACATCACATATCCATGCATCCAAGCATAAACCTTAGCATGCCTACTTACATCTCATGCATTTCAAATCTACATTATTCATGCTTATGACTTATGCCATCATGCATGATGCACCACATTGTTCTCTCTCTAACATTTTATACCTCATGCACCATGACATTCGCATCATGCGGCATGACCCATTTGCATTTAGGGGCGATGACGATTACTATGTCGGATCCTTTTGACCGACGGTCTAGGATTCACATAGCGTTTCTGAGCACACTTAGGTCATATCATTCCCACCCCCTTGCACTTCGTTCACATCAGCATAGCATATGGCATACATCCATCTTAGACCTAGCAAGCATACATGATTATTTGCATTTGGCGACACACAAGCAAGCGAAAGCCTAGAAAGACCGATTTCTCGGGCTCATGGGGGTGCCTAACACCTTCCCCATGCGTAATAGGAGTCCTTACCCTTTCTCTGGCCCGCAATGACCAATGTGTTGCATCCATTAGGCACTGAGCATGCACACACATTCATGCATACATTTGCATTTATTTTATATTGTTTTTTTCCACGTTTTATCACATCCAGTTTTCCTCGTCTTTCTGGTTTTTAAAAGATTAGGTGGCGACTTCATTTTGTCTTTATCATTTCTTTTTTCGTGTTTTCTTCGGTGCCTTCGAGCTGAGTGCCCTTCTTTGGATTCACCATCTTCGCCGTGACCTTTTCGGTCCTTCGCGTGCTCCCTCGCCGTGAAAGGTTGATTCCGGTATGGTCATAGTGAGTAATGGGAAGTTGAGATTCATTGTCAACCGTTAAAGCGTCACTTCCTGCATAAGGAGCACTAACAAACAGGTTTACAAGATCGTTAGTGACATGATGTGTGGCTCCAGAGTCTGGATACTATAAGGCATTCTCAGCAGTTTCCTCTTTATAAGCACAATTAACATTAGAAAAATTTCGTGTAGGGGCAAAGTTTTGCAGATCTATTCTCTTATAACAATTTATAGCCAAGTGACCATTTTTGTTGCAGATTTAACATTGAATCTTAGTATTATCATTGTTGAATCTACCATGACCTCCTGATCTGCCTCATCGTCCACCTTTCGAATTATTGTTTCGATTATTTACAGCAACATAATTAGCAACAGGAGCAGAGTTGAATTGGTACCAATTTAAACGTACCTCATGGTTGAGTAACGTTTCTTGTAGATTAGGAAGAGAAACAATAGATGCTTGAGTCATGAGGCTTGTAACAAGAGCCTTGTATTCAGGTCCAAGTCCTTCAAATATATGAAGAGATAATTCTTCGTCTAGAAGTGGGAAACCAGCTACAACAAGAGCATCAGCCATAGTAGTTGCATAAATGATATAATCACTCATGGACAGGTTACCTTTCTTTAAGGTTTGAAGTTCAAAATTAATTTGAAGTGGCCGAGCTTGAGATCTGGAAGCATACAAACACTCCAGAGATTTCCATACACCATTGGACAACATTTGGCTGGCTACCTGAGAAAGAAAAGGTGGCGATAAAGAAGAAAATATCCAGCTCATCAAGAGTTGATCTTGTTTATGCCAGTGTAAGGCATCTTCAGCTTGCGAATTCTCATCAGGACAACTAAAAGTCCCATCGACGAAGCCCATCAGGTCATGGCCCTTCAGTAAAGCCATGAACGAAGCCCTCCATATAACGTAGTTGTTCTTGTCCAACTTAATTAGGACAGAACTCTGGATATTGATAGAGGTGGAAAGAACAAAAGCACTAGGAGAGGAAGAAGCAGTCGACATAATCAAGGAACCTGGAGTACTTTGATATCAAGTAAAAAAAGAAAGAACACCAAATATGGGTTTTGAGATTTCTTTTCTTAATCAATAAAAGAATGATACATAGGTGCTTATTTATATATTACAAGAGCCTTCTAGGATCTTCTCTGGATGGTAGTTTCACAACACAATATTGTGTTGCCTATTGACTTTGACCAATAATAGGCAATACAATATTTACATAGTAATTACAATTGATAGAGTACTATTATCAATAATAGGCAACATAATATTTACATAGTAATTACAATTGATAAACTACTATATTTGACAAGTCATATCAGACTCTTAATTCTATAATAAGAGAACCTTAATTACCAATTGATGAGAATAGTGTTAGTATTATGTAAAAAATCATACTTACTGATAATATTAATCATCTTAGATTTTTAAACCACTTATAAGTGAATAACTCATATTAATTTATTGGAACTAAATTTTAAATATTTTTTTGTAATATTATGCATCAATATCATAAATTGTACTTGATTATTATTTCAATTATTTATTCCACATGTTTGGTTTATTGTCTATTTATACTCCTTTAGAAAACAATAGTCTTGTATTTAATGATTTTAAGTAAATGTCATCTGTGGTAATGCCAGGATTTTTCATGAAACGAGACACTATGTAAAGTATAGTTATGTCATAATCAATTTAAAAAATATGATGCATGTATAAAAAACATGAATTCAAAATATTTTCTAGAAGATAAAGTTTCCACAATCAATTTAATAAATAATATAATAAAAAACATCATTCACCTTAAAGAATACCCTGTTTAGCTATTGGGGGTCACAATCCAGGATCTAAAATTAATTCTTCTATATTGAATTTCAAAGATCCATAAGTTTTCTTTGAATCAATAGAAGATAATACTTGAACATCTTGTTGAGTGTTTGAACTAGTACTACTACTAGGTAGCTTATCATTTGAAACTTGTGGCAAAGGTATTTTTTTTAATCAAAAATTCCTTTATAACTATTTGTCTATTTCTCCAAAAATTTGAAATAATAATTAAAAGGAAAAATTGAACTATGAAATTCATAAACATAAAAAATTGACTAGAACAAGCAAACAAAGATCATATGGTTACTTGACTGCAAGTGACTCATGGGGATAGATGCGTACAGATCGGCAGCAGGCCATCAGGGAACCAAAGATGGAGTGAGTAGTTGAGTATTGAGTAGTGTCGGGTCGATGGGCACCGTACTCTGACGCACAGCAACACAGCTGCATAGGCACATAAAGGAACAAAGGAAGGCAATAGGATGTAACTGCGAAATGAGGAAGGCAACGTGACTCCAGTGGAGGAGGTAAGACTATGAAGTGCGAACTATGGAGCAGTAGAATCATTCAAGGATGAGCGGATGGTTGTGATGCTATGGAGGTAGCTGCTGCTGCTGCGTGCGTAGTATGCATAGGGATGGATGCATACTACGCCCTATTCTTCTTCTTTTTTCTGTAAAATTGCAATTGAAACCTTAAAATTTTGCAAAATTCCACTCGAGGCACATGGCCCGAGTGGCCCTAATGTAGCTCCCCCACTGAATGTTACAAGATTTGAGTATGTATTAAGAGTATGATTTATTTTTTTTGAAAACGGTAGTATTATATTGATATAAGCCCCAGGCATGGAAGCCATTGGGAAGGTTCAACAAGTGTAAAAATATTACAGATCCATACTGAAAAGAAAGAAAGTCCAAAAATTCTCATGAATGGAACGCGAGGTTCCATTCCTGACCAACTTAGTATAGACAATAACAAAATATAGAGTCCCAGAAAGAAACACCAGTTAATTGGCAGAGCCTTTAGTTAAGGAGCATCAATCCCTGCATCAGAGGAACTGGGCAAATTGAAGTCCCGATCTGGCAGGTGAGGTGGGAGAGCCTTAGAAGGATCCCTGGAAGAGATAGGATTGTTTGGGACAAGTTCCTTGGTCCACGAATTGTGCATGGACGAGATGGAATGTAGGAGTTCTTCTTTTTCGAATCCTGTTGCATAAGTGTCTATCCAGTGATGCATAGTAGAAATAATATCAAAAAGAATCATTGCATGAGTTTTTCGTTAGTCTTTAAAAATTCTATTATTTCTTTCCTTCCAAGTTAGCCAGAGGATAATGTGTAGTAAAACAATCCAACCCCTCATATTTAACTTGAATCTAAGTGGAGGCAAATTGTTGAACAAATCAGCAATGTTAAAAAAACCAGGATATAGTTCTTGTGAGAAGAAAAAATCTCCAAATATGCTATATGAAGGTACAGTTCATAAACAAATGAGTATTAGTTTCATAGTGCATATTACAGAACATACAGGTGCAAGAGCCATCCCATCCCCTTTTAGCCAGATTATCTTTAGTCAAGTTTTTATTATTTAATACTAACCAAGAGAATAGCTTTACTTTTAATGGTATCCATTTGCCCCAAATGTTGTTGTATAAGGAGAAACGTAAGCCTCCATCATTTAAAGATTTGTAACAAGAGTTTACTGAAAAAATATTAGAATGATTTGGTAACCAAAGCAAGATGTTTGCATCTGGCACCAAAGAGACAGATTGGAGTATAGAATCAAGCACTTCTACCTGGGCTTGAAGGAGGGAAAGAGTATCTGAAGATATCTTAGTGTAATCAAATAATTTATGAAAGTCAAATCTGTAGAGATCCAAGATATCCCTTAAAGAGGCTTTTTTATATCTAGTTGCTTTAAATAGTTCAGGAAGATGAAATTTTAATTTCACACCTTGCCATCATTTATTTTCCCAGAATATAGTGTTTATACCATTGTGAATCTAGGAGGAAGTAAAACAATTAAGAATGCCATAACAGGATTTCAGGATTTGCCATAAAGGAGAGCCTTTATTAACTGAAGAGTTGAGTAATGCACCTAGCCAGGTGGTATTAAGATATCTCACCTTATTAAGGTCTTTCCATTTCATATGGTGTCTGTCAGATAAAAGCTGCCATAGTAATTTAGTTTTTAAGGCAAAACTAAAGTTCCTGAGGTTGATGATCCCCCATCCTCTCTGTTTTCTATCTCTACACAGAGATGCCCATTTCACTAAATGAAGGCCTTTCTGGTTAGAGGAAAAAGAATTCCATAGAAATCTACTTCTAATTTTATCAATTTCCTTCTCCACTCTAGTTGGTAAGTGCAGGACAGACAGGTAATAGGTAGGGATTGCTGAGAGGACTGCATTAAGCAGAGTCAATCTACCACCCAAACTTAGGTTCTTGGCCTTCCATAGGGTGAGTTTTGTAGAAATTCTTTTTATAACTGGGGTCCAGTCCCTATAAGTGGCTCTTCTAAAGTGCAAAGTTAAACCAAGGTATGTTATTGGTAACTCAGTTGATCCACAACCTAACATAGCACAGTAGTTATCAACGGAGCTTTGAATGACCCCAATACCAGCAAGGGAGGATTTTTGGAAATTAATTTTTAATCCAGAACAAGTTTGAAAACAACACAAAATTCTTTTGATATTTAGCATATTTGCACTACTATCAGATAAAAACAAGATAGTATCATCTGCATACTGGATATTAACCACAGCTGGTCCCCCATGTGGGAATTGTATGCCAGAAATAAGGTGATTATACTGTGCCAGACTCAACATTCGATTTAGAATGTGAGTAGCAATAAGGAATAGTAAGGGGGATATAGGATCTCTTTGCCTTAATCCATTATTTGCACCAAAGTATCCTTTAGGGGATTCATTCACCAAGATAGAGAATTTAGCAGTTCTTATGCACATTTTAACCCAAGATATCCATCTCCACCCAAAACCAAGTCCTTTAAGGGAGTCCAAAAGGAAATCCCAATTGATATTATCGAAGGCCTTTTCGAAGTCCAACTTTAGAATATATCCAGGTATGTTGTAGGTTTTCATGTAATGTAAAGTTTCTTGAGCTACAAGAAAACAATCACCAATTGATCTTCCAGGTAAAAAGGCACATTGAGTTTGATCTATTGCCAGATTTAAAACTGGGGATAATTTGGTAGCCAAAGTTTTAGTGATGATCTTATAAATACTATTCATCAGACTGTAACACCCCAGTGCCACACAACAATACAAGAACTACCCAAGAGAAGCTAAAAGAATCTAAATAACAGAATTAAATAAATAAAACTAATCACCCAGACCTGTGTGCGGCAAAAGTGACTCGAAAAGATGCACCAAACTAGACTGCTCCTACTCCTGAGCACCTGAAACAAAAGGGGACAAGGAAAACACGCGTGAGTGACAGGAATGTCACCCAGTACGTGCCCCAAAACAGCGATAAAACCCACGAAAACATTTGCCAGAAAACTACTATCACCAAAACTACACATTCGATTAGAAAGACTTTGAAAACAATGCCATTTCAAACTTTCTTTTCTCTTCCTTTCTTTCAAAACCTCATGCTCGTTCATAAACCTTTATACTCAACATAGGAGAAGTAAATCATTTCATCTAGTTTCCTAGCCCAAAACATCATTTAAAACCATTAGTACAATTTATCACAAATCCCAAGCTAGGAACTAGTCCAACACACAAATCCACACTTTTCCATTTCAAAACTAGTCGCATCACCCTGGCCACAGGCGATCAACCTGGCCACAAGCAGCTGGTAAGCATTCCATGTCACCACACCCACACTACAGTGCAGCGGTGAACCACCTCGCGCTGGAGTTCAATCGCCCCAGCCGTAGCCTCAAAATGTACCCTCACTGGTACAAGCACGGAGTGCATCCTCGGGATGCCCTAGTGCCCGAGCACCTGGGGACTCTAACCCCAGACCCGTCCAGCACCGGTATTGAGGGTAGTCCAGGTCTCCTGTACCCCAGGTCCTACAGTACCACCACAGTCTCGAGGCTCCTACCAAGGACCACAAACTCGGCAACCACAACCAAGGACACGTCCCTAACATCTATAGAGGTCTCACTACCTCGTCGGCAAGTCCTGGTTTCATTGTGGTTCCTACAATTCCATTAATCTCTTTAAAACCATATGCAATTTCTCTTTTCAAAACATTTGTCAAAACCATTTTCCATTCATAAAACTCTTTGTAGATCACACGCATTATGCGTCACATTATCATCTATGATTCTTTTAAGCCCACACATTCATTCATGGTCATTATACCATGCAATCACCCCTCACATGGGTCCACATTCATACCCATAAGCCATGTTTTATAATTCATGGAAAACATCATTAAAAACAACATATTTTCATGCATCATCTCACAAGTCATTTCCATGCATTTCATACAGTAATCATGTATTTACCCATATTTATCAACATTTTTCTAAGCATTTTCCAAAATAGCTTAGGGTCCTGATTCGGCATACCGAATTGGGTCCCGGTCGACCGAAATTCCCTGATTCGGTCGACCGAAATGTTTCGGCATTCTGAATCCTCTGTCAGTTTATCAGTCCCCTGCCAGAACGGTCGACTGAAATCATCCAATCGTCTGAAACCCCCTGATACGGTCGACTGAATTTCCTTCAGTCGTCTAAATCAGTGGTCCAGGGAACCACCTGGGAGCATTTCGGCATACCGAACCCAGTTCGACATACCGTTTTTCTGCGATTGCAGAAACCTCCTTGACCTCCGTCATCACTTCTCCCCAAAGTGGGAGTAAGGAGAGGATCCCTCTAAAACACCACAAAAATCACTAGTAAAACATGGGGTGTAGACCTCCAAGTCTACTTCAAAACCCCTCAATCCAAACATAAAACCATTAAGCATGCTGTTCTATGGAAATTCACAAAGGCATAAGACTCATATGACATCACTGTAGCATGCATTAAGAATACCCACGAAAATCTCACAAAACACCCATGAATCAACATGATATCAACATAACCACATTATTCATCTCATTCCCAACAATTTTTCGATTTTTGCATGATTTTAACATCATTATTCATGATTTAACCCTAATCCTCAGCATGCCCTAACCGAAAATGGAAGGAGGAGGGGAGTCGCGTACCTGACTCTAGCGAGCCTCGCGTGCCCTCAAGCTCCGGTGGTGCATGGCCCCAGCCGTGGGGGGGGGGGGGGGGGGGGGGGGGGGGGGGGG
>JAMKQA010027779.1:0-13600 GCA_024699735.1 Posidonia australis
TTTTAATTAGGGTTTTTAGTTTAATTAGGATTTTTGGATTTTAATTAGAGTTTTGAGTTTAAATTAGGGTTTTGAGTTTAATTAAGTGATTTTAAATTAGGGTTTCTAGGGTTTTAATTACTTGATTTTAAGTTAGGGTTTTGGGTTTAATTAATTAGGGTTTTGAGTTCAATTAGGTGATTTTAAATTAGGGTTTTTAGGGGTTTTCTTGAATTTAAATGGATTAAAGTGGTTTAAATGGATTTTATTTGATTTTGGTTCTTAATTATTGGTTTTTGCTTGAATTAGGTCAGAGTGGGTTTGTGTGGGCTTGAATGGGTTTGTGGGTTTAGGTTGAGCTAGGGTTTAGGTGGTTGCAACTAGAACATCATTCCAGAGGAGAAAGTTGTCAAGTGACTGTAAAATCGGGGTGTCTACACTAGCCTAATGCGACCTAATGAACCTGGAGCTCTGATACCAGATCTGTCACGTCTCAAATTTCCCATAACAATTTAAAATAAATTAAATTACAAGAAATTAAAAGCTAAACAAAAAATATTAACTAGTAGGAACCTGTATGTGTGGCTACGAGACTCTAGACTATATGCACTATGCTAAATCCTTTGCATGCCTATACCTAAAACTCAAAAACACAAGGAAAGTGTGAGTGACAAAAGTCACACAGCACGCACCCCACAAAATGGAGGGAAAAATTATATTAATTTTCCTTTTAAATTCATTTCGCAATCATTTTCTCTGAAATCCCACAAAACCAGGCCTACATCGATCAAAACAACAACCGGGGCTCTATCAGACCAAAACCACGAACGAGGTCCTTAATGGCAAAACCACACATAGTAAGTCAGGGAGCTAGGCACTAGGCAAATAAACTTTGGCCATAAGCAGTTCACCGAGGAACGACCACGGCGTCTACACTACCACGGTGAAGTCACCTTGTGCAAGAGTGATCATCGTCCCGTGATTCTCCCACTTGGAGAACCCTCACAAAACTAACCCCTCACTGAGAAGGCAGTCCTGTCTCTCAGGATGCTACCAGCTATGGGGCACATGTTCCACTCGCACTAGCCACCATAGGATATGCCTCCTCATAGCGTCCTCCACACGGTGCTCAAGAGGGAGTATCATACTTCCACACCCGATGACACCCGAGTCTCAGTGCTCACAGCGACAGCAGGAGTATCACACCTCCCTGTCATACCACAAGACACTTCAACCCCCGGACCACAACCCTAGCCTTGAGACGATAGTCAGGGAGTCTTATACCTCCAAGACCCGACGTCCCTTAGCCTCAAGTATCTTGGTCCCTAACCTCAACCAGGGAGACGTGCCGGCCACCGAAGAATGTCGTCACATTCCCTGGTCCGGACGACACAGTTCCACAGTGTTTCGTTCCACACACAGAAAACTAGGTGTAGACACCCCGATTTTGAAGTCACATGGAAGCAGGCTCCTCCGGTTGATGCTCTGGTTGTGACCACCAAAACCCTAGCCTACATAAGCCAAATCAGACCCCCCAATAACCCACCTGACCCAATTAAACCTGAAATACAACAAATCAACCTAAGCCCACTTAATCCAGTCAAAATCCACTTAAAAATCCAACAAAAATCATAATTTAACAAATAAAACCCTAAAACCACAAAACCTAAATAAAATCCACCCAAAATCCTATAAAACCCTAATAAAAACCCTCTTCTAACCTACGACCCGAGCTTTACCTAAAAAAAAAGAAAAAAACCCTCTTCAGACCTACGACCCTAGTCTCACCGAGAACACGAGAATCCTTGGCCCATTCAGCGAGCCCAAGCTACCCTCGGACCCGAGAGCCCGAGCAACCACGAGAGCCACCAGCCTGTTCCCGCAACCAGAGCCAACTGGAGGAGGAACGCCGTCCAGTGACCAGGGAGGACATCCTGCACTCAGGTAACTCACTCTCCCATCCTTTTCAGTTCTGATCGAGCCCATTAGGGCCCTCCGGGCCCCTGGCTCGCACCCTGACGCGGCAGGCCATCTCTGGCCCCCGTCTTCTTCGATTCCGGTGGTGGGTTCACCACCACAGGCGGACCTCAGGCCGTTTGGCCACGGTATGGCCCCAGGCGGACCTTCCCTCCTCTTCCCCTCTCTACTCCTCTCCTCTCCTCTCCCTTTGTGCCCCCATTCCTGGAGAGAATCGCCGGAACGACACCGCCGCAGTATCCCCCTGTCACCGCCGTCCGGCTTCGACGGAGCATCGTGGCCGCTACCCGAGCACTGGCGCAGCCCTCACGTGCGTCCCCGGAGATCCTCAAGCAGCCTCGAGCCTCAGAAGATCCTTGCCCCGTCGCCTGGACCGCTGCCACGCCTCGACGACCCAACGCTGCCGCTGTCACCGGAGCACGGGATGGGGAGGCTCACTCCCTCAAGCGTGAAGCCTCCCCGCGCCTCCAGAACACTCCCCGAAGCCCTCCGGAGCATCCCCAATCGCCGCCGCATCCAGCCACGGCCTCCGACGCCCCGTTACGTCCCAGCCGTCGCCGCCGACCTCCTCATTGGAGCTCGAGGTGGGGGGTACGTTCCAGACCTCCCCAAGCCTGGCCGTCGCCTTCCGGAGCCTCGCCGTGCCGCCACGATGGTCCCCTGCTCATCCAGCAGCCTTCCGAGCCCCTGTGAAGCCCCTGGAAGGTCGCCGGAAAAGATCGCCGGTGGTAGAGGGCCGCAATCTCCGGCGATCTTCGAATGGGTGGCCCATTCACATTAGTTTTTAATTTTTGCAATTTGGTCCTTTATTTACTACATTTCAGTCCTTTTTTATTGCATGTGGGTCCAGACATTTGCATTTTAGTCCATATAGTTTTGAAATAGTTTTTATTCTTTATTTTATCTGTGAATTTTGCATTTAGCCCCCTGAAGAGTTCATCTTTTAATTGTTAACATATTGATGCATGTTTTTATTACTTGTAAGTCCAGACAATTTATATTTAGGTCCCTAAAGTTTCTGAAACAAGTTTTTCCATGTGAAAATTGCACTATGACCCCTGAATGTTTTCAAAATGGCACTAGTGATCAATAAAATCATGTTTTTATCACATTTAGGTCCTAAAATTTTACATTTTGGTCCCTAAGATTTTCTGAAACACTTTTTCTCTTGAAAAATTACAATATGAACCCTGAATTCTTCAAAAATCATACTGTGCTTCATATTTGTTTCCTATTTGTTGGGTCTTCTTCTTTGTCCTTCCATTATATATTTTATTTCTTTTGAATAAATTTTTTGGATAAAAATCATGATATATTCTAAATTTACAATGTTAAACATAATTGGACAGACTTATTTATGATACTAGAAAACCCAAATAGGAAATTCATGTTGTACATAACAACTAATCATCCTCTCCATTAAATGTTGAGAATGACTTGTGAATCAATACACATTTATTATATAATTACTAGATGAAACTAGAAACGGTACAACTTGTGGTGATTTTTTTTTTTTGCACCACTAAAGTCGGATTTCAAATCCGTAACTTATGGTGATATTATCACGTAGAAAATTAAACAGCATGTCATGATAATACAGCATATATAAAATACGACATAGACAACAACTCAAGAGGACAACTCTTGTCACACAATCCTTGTTTATTATTAAAATATAGTAAAAATCAGAAAACCAGCTAGAATCTTCTTCTTGTACAGAAGTGGCTTCCTCTTCAAGTAATCCTGCATAAACATACAAGACCTTCTCAAGTGTTATCCGAATATAAGTGTTGCTTGTTTCATCAGAAGTTCAAAGATAATTTTTTCTTACCATCCAAATATATGTGTTGCATGATTTGTAAAATTATTATCATTGTTATTAACATTCTTTACTAGTCTGAGAAAGCTTAAAGTTTTTCTTACAGTATCTATCCTAGTTGATCTTTGTTTAAAGTTGTTGTGTGTCCAAAAATTAATGTCGAGTATTAGAAGGATAGCTCATAGTGATAGTAGACCATAAACTTTGTAGTATATATTTTTGGTTCCTATAAGAACTAACATCGATTATACTGGAGAAGAATATCTTTTAAAATATAATGCATTATTTACTCGGAAGGCTTGATGTCACACACCAAGTTGGAATACGTTTTCAGAAGAGAAGTACAAATCCTTGCCACTCCAAAAATCTCTTGAAGCCATGACATGAATCAATTTTATGTTTCCAGTTTAGTAATAATCAAACCTCGTAAGAACGTCAGAAGTACAAGACATCATGCACGTATTGTACGAGCAATAAGAGACGAACTCACTTGGAGCAATCCGTGTTGGGAGAGAAAGCATAAGGGAGTGAGAGGCCACAGCTCTTTGGCAAAGCTTTCGCGGCGGCGACGTTAGGATTCGTCCCCTGCGCCAGCGACTGGATGCAGCTGCACGCCGCTCTCCGGTCCGCCGTGGTCGAAGCGGCAGCGGCCAGCTTAGTGACTCCAGAACAGCACGCTCTCGACGGTTTCCCGCCGTTCGTCAGATAACCGACGCAAGGCGTTAGATCTCGGAGCACAGTGCCGCATCGTATGGCGGCCTCTGGAGTGGAAAGAAACGGCAGTAGTAACAGCAGTAGTGCTGCCGGTGGAAGAACAGAGACTGGGGTCTTCATGGTTTGGACTTTGGACCAGTGCCGTGCTGAAGTAATTGGACAGGTGTGAGCGTTTTATAGGAGACGTTGACTTGTTTAGGGGTTCAAGAAGGTTTGGTGGGGAAGTGGTGTGTCCGAATTCGTTGAGTGCAAGAAATGGAGACGTGATGTTTTATCATTTATAATTTGCACGGTGATTTCGGAATTGAGATTTTGTGGGCAATGATTAAAAATTAAGTGTTGGTGAGATGTTCTTGAACTAAATACAACCTTAAGATTATAGACAAAAAATCTTCATTTTCTAAAATAGATTTCATTGCATAGAATATCGTCTTAGAATGAAAACATGCAATGCAACCTAACTTCAATGGCGTTGTAGAAGCTGGGACTAAACCTACTTTTGCTGATAAAGGTTCAAACAAAACCAAACACGTCGTTAATTATCATCAGGCACGCCATGTCGGCACTAAAGCTACATGATAATTTCAAAGTTTCGTCGGAAAAGAAATCCATGGAAAGCAAGAGCGTGCAATGGTAGGTTTACATTGACGCGACCTCTTGCCAACAATATATTATTTATCATTATCATATGCTAACCACTTAACCAGATATTGTCATTGTGTTCACGAGCTACGCCAGAGAAAATCTAAAACTCATTCAGAATCGTGGACCCAATGTGTGAATCCCAGGCTTTCGTAGCTTTCAAGCTATGTACAGCAGAAACAACTCAATGCATATTTTAATTAGCAAAAAAAAAATTCTCACCATCTACATTACTGATTACAACTGTCGTGTAGTATTACGTTATTCTTCTCTTGCTTTCTAGTTAAGACAGTAAAAGTTAATTCATCTCAATTTCGTCCACCAGTAGAGTTTCATTCCAAGTTCATCAATCACCACCGGTCCAGTATAACAGGAATCCCTTTTTTTCCTTGCAGCAGCAACAAATATAACTTAAAATAACTTATATATTGACTGGTACATTTTTGCATTTATACTGTGCGTGGCTTAGCATCAACATCCCATGTCACTTGGACAGCCTACCCTTAATTATTTGAATAAAAGGTTCAAAAGGCCATCAACATTACAAGATATTATTGTTAAACTGCTGACTGAAGACCAATTATACCTACACCACAACAATGTATGCAATTAACACACAAGAATCACAATATGAATGAGTATTTGTATCACGATATTCAAGTGCAGGGAATTACCGCATCCAATTCTGGCACCAGCATTTCCAGTAGATTTTCTAAGCTCATGGCCGCCTGCGGTACAAAACAGGGAAGTCTATATTCAAATAAGATTGAAGAAAATTTTAAGAACGGTTGTTGCATGTTGCAAACTTATCAATTCTTTATCATATATACTGGTCTGCAAACAGCCGAAACATTTTACTTACAATTTGTAATCTGTATTCATGTGCTCTTAGATAAAAGAAGGATCACCGACTCATAGATGTTCTTCTTTCACGTGAACTTGAAAAAAAAGAAGAAAAAAAGAAGGGAAACATTGGAAGAGATTCTAGCAGCCAACATTGAGTAAGGCGTTTTCTTTGGTCTCGTGTCTTTCGAATTCCATATTGCCATGTCTAGAAATGGAACATATTGATGCATGCAAACAAAAACCAAGAGAAGAGGAAAAGTTCGATTTCTGGAACTGCACCCCTGGAATACGTCATATTATATCGATGTGTTTGCCGTTAACCTAATTAAGACCTTGTGGTTCACCCAAACAAACTTCGATTTTTTTTACAAAAATCTTGTATAATTAAAAGATCCAAAAAAACACCTAAAGACACAACCTTTCTAAAACAGTATCAATCCCTTCCGTGCAGTGTTGCTGGTGAATTCTAAGATAATAGAGCTAGAAATTGAAACTTCCTTTTTTAATGAAATATTTCTAAGAATTGCAAAAAAATATAAAATAAAGATGACCCTAAACAGACTTCTGAAAGATCGGGTGAGGCCAAATTAAGGTCAACAAGAAATTTCCATGGTGTACCAAGACAACAACGTATAAATTTAATTGTATTGCAACCTCAAGTAATTAGTATCAAGCTTTAACATTTTCTTAAGGAAAATAAAAATTGAACCTTTAGCAGCCTAAATGCACATAAATAAACATACCAAGTTTTGTTTGTGGGCTTCCCAACTCAGGAAAAACACATTAGGGTGAGGAAAAATGAGGCCTCCATGCTTGAACCAGTCTGCTAAGAAAGCACCGGGAAGGACTAAGAGCAAGTTTTAAAACTTCTCGGGAGATTTTATAACTGGAATAAACTGTCATGCCCTTTAAAAATGGGTAATCTTGATGTACCGCGCGTGGAGAAAACTTGTCCAAGCAACGAGGGAAAACTAATTGCTACTGCTACTTACAATTGACTTGCAAATTAAACTTTTACAACAACAATACACCATTAAGTTCTATGCAAGATTGCTTTTCCCATTAGGCTGCACAAGTTTAAGTCTTTTTTTCAGCAGTTCTAATTATGAAAATTATTTGGCCATCATTTACAAGAACAAAACCTCACAAGGTGTATACTGATGTAGACAGAAGAAACCACTTTTAGCCATTTAGGATTGCACCAGGAGCATGTAATGCCACCCAAATGTTGGTCAGCACACAAAATTTCTCATTGCATTTATCTGGTGAGGGAAGGTCCACCAGCCCTAATATACCTTCCAATAAAACCACCTGGGTCCTCTCCATAAAAGGGGATGTTATATCAACACCATAATTACCATCCTAATTCCTAAGCTCTGGGTTGTTCTTAGTGTTCCTACTCTGAGCTAACTTTATCATAAAGGATGTGGAGTTGGTTACTATATATTGACTCCTCCGATCCGCAAGACCTCAGCCATCACAACCTTTTGCATGGATCTACTTTCTCCAACCTCGTTTCAGCAACATCATGTATAATGAAACACTTTACACTTGTAAATTTTTATCCTTTTAATTAGATTGGTTATTCTTTTAACACACAATTTTGAAATGCACTTCTCTGTTATATCCATCCCAAGTTAATTGTGTGAATAAAATGCTACTTCACCTTTATTACTTGGGATTTCCTACATCGATGACTTGACCAGCAAATAATCCACAATGACTAAACTCACATTCCCGTACTAGTTAATCATAATCCTGTCAATTCTAGCATTTTTGTTCATACAATTCCAATAAGTCGGTTGTTGTACATGTGTCATTTTTAAAATGAGGACAAAGTGCTTGTTTCGAACTATGAATATCATGTCTACCATGTAAGAATGAAGTAGCTTTCAAATATAACTGATAAAAATGAAGTAGCTTTCAAATATGAGTATCAAATACATAAAACTTGAACATTTGATAAGCAGATTGACACAGATTGCTTCTTTACCTCTGCCTAAGTCATCTGGATCGGCATGAACAACAATTGCCCTTCCCAGTATTGAATTTGGACCACTTAAGAGTAATCTAATAACAGAATATTTATCAAAAAACTGCAAGCACAAAGGAAAGGAGACCAAAAGTACGTAATATTTTATTCTACTCAGTAAATGACTACCTGCAGATTCTTCAAGCAGATTTCAGCAATCCCTAAAGCAAACAAAATATCATTTTAGTAAGCAAAAGAACTAATATCAATTTGCCAATAATGGTTCATACTAGGGTATGGAAGAAGTAGAGAATAGGGTGCACACCATCTGAGCCAGCGATTATGTTTCGCAGGTCACCTGCATGCCGCTCTACGTCACCAGGGCCTCCATGTTGCTTGTTCAAAGGGTTAAAATGTGGGCCTATATGAAAAAGTACCTACCTATTATGGATTAAAGACCAAGAGAGATTTCTATAACTATATATATGATTGGATTTCCATTTTATGAGAAAAACCAAGCAAAGGAAAATAAAATCAACTTTGAATAGAATAAGATGATGAAGTATCAAAATTCTGGATGAAGAAAAAAAATCCATGATCCATCACATATCAGAATACAGGATTTGTTGGTATTTAAGCAATGATTATCTTGTTATCTCCTGTAAGTACCTGTCTTTTCTATTCTAACCATTATCTCTAAGCTTAGAACCAATAGCATATTTCATTTCCAGCATCAAAGAGAAAACAATTAGACACAAATACTGATAAATACTTACGCCTTCAAACAGACAGCTGGAGAACATACCACATTACAACGATTAGATTCTTTTGTCCATGTTGGATTCTCTTGATAAAGTGCACTTGCCTACACTCATCCATTACATATGTCACACCTCATCCTCTTGCAACATGAGGGTAAAGATTACATATAACTTAATAACATTTAAATCCAAATAACTTCCATCATCCAAATTGATTTTATCATTCATGTCACAACTTATAAGGAGTTTCAACAGTTCTTACAAGTCAAGATAGAAATATTTACTATTCATTGCATTTTTCCCATACATTAGCATTTGATTTATTACGTTCTAAATATGTTTGAAATACAAACAACCTTATCCAAATTAAATGGTAGATGCTTTTACACAAAATGACTCAACCTCTAAAAAAGTACTCGAGAAAGTAGATAATCAATATTGTTGCCTTGGAACTAAAACAAAGGAAATAACAAAAACCATAAGTCCAACGATAAGGACACAGCGAGTGGAACAACTAATAAGGAGTCGAAAACTCCTCCACTCAAACAACCTAAATGTTACTTTTAGTAATTTGATGATACTAAAATTTTATCTCTTATCATGTGTCACAAAATCATTAATTTTGTCTACTAGTATCCATATATCTCTAAAACAAGAGCAATACTAGGAGATTTAAATAATTACCAAGGTAAAGAGAACATATCTATCCATATTAAATCTTCTAAAATCTAGCACATTTTATGTATAAATATATAAACACTTTTATTTAGTATATTAAGGGAAAAGAACTCCAACTGAATAGGTCATACTTAAGGTAGGAAGTCTATATCCTAAGGGAGACAAAATGTTTGTTATCTATTTTGCTAAGTGTAGATTAAGCACACAAGGCCACATGATATACAAGACTATTTACCACCATATATTTTGACACACAAGGCCATCTATCTTGGTACACAAGGCCATTAAGCTTGGCACACATGGACATAGAGATGGGTAAAACATATTATCCATACACCCATTAGTAAGAGTTTTTCCTTGATTAAGAATTAATTCATTAAATACTTTAAAATAAATAGCTTCTTCAAATCACTTCTATGTAGTCCACTAATGATAGCAAACAATGATCATAGATAATAAAGAAAAATAAATAAAAAAAAGAAACTATTTGCATTATTATATGCTAACATACACTAAGATATATGCATAACTACTTTGGGGATTTCACAAGACTCCTCTATCACATTGGTGCATTCATATAAATATTTCATGGTGCAAAGGAAGAGTATAAACATATAAGTTTGTCTCACAACATTGCATCTTACTTATAAGGTACTTCTAAATTGATGTCACCATGTATTTATAAGACCAAGTGGTATACAATTCTAAAAGATTTCAGACCTTATTCTCATCAAATATATCAAAGAGAAAATAAGAAAAAAACATATATATTAATGAAATAACATATGACACTTCTTCACACAACTCTAAATAAGAATTTATGGTATAATAAGCCTATAAGAATTTTTCAACTCAAAATCTTAGTACTTTAAATATAAATTTTAGATCTTCTAAAATGATCTGTTTTCATATCATCACCTTCCATGTTCTCGAATTGGTGTGATAGGCATTAGAACTATAACTATATCATTTAACAATAAACAAATCTTATAAGCATATGTATAAGTCCTTATTATACTTGTGACCATGCCGGCAGAGGGGGAACCACGCTCCCACACGATCAGGACCGCTTGGGAGTCGGTAAGGCCACGGCAAATCTGGCGATCCCGAGGACGGGAAAATGACTTGAAAACACCAGAAAGCGATATGAAGGTAAAACGTGGAGTTGCCACCTAGTCTATTCAAAACGGGAAAATGAGGAAAACCATATCGGAAAAAAAAAAAAAAAACTCAAAATCGAAGGTGAATAAAAGATGACTCATGCCAAAAGGATTTGACACATGGATCATTGCGAACCGAAGAAAGGGTAAGGACTCTTATTACGTACGGGGAAGGTGTTAGGCATCCTCGTACGCCCGACGAATCGGTCTTTCTCAGAATCTCGCTCGCGAGCATGGAAATGTGGGCACTTAGATGCCAATTAATGGGGTTATATGGATGATGTAAGAGAGATAAATTGTATGGCTAAAGGGTATGACATTTGAAAACTGAGTGCAATCAAAACAAGAGACATAAAACTAAAACATAGGATGCAGGTGTGGTGGGACCAATGGCTAAGCTGAGTCGGATTTTATCCCTGGATGACTTGCGCATGTGCCACACGCAAGTCACTCGCGCAGCCACGACGTGCCTCTCAGAGATGTCATAGCTATTTGTCATCATGGCCTTATCCCAGGCACACAAGAAGTACAATGCAATGACTACTAAGATGTAGAGGGGATACATCAGGCTAGGACTCATGCATTGGCTAAGAATCGAGAAAAGCCACTTCATCAGGGAACATTTAAGCAAAAAACATGGGATGTGAGTAAATTAGAGAGCAAACCATGCTAAAAGAGTCAAAACAAGCATGAATGACCTAGAATAGGGCAAGTGTGGCCTTGGCTTGGTCGGGTCTGTCCCCATCCGGACCCTGAGCGATACGCGCTATCGGGACGCGTAGGTAGAACAAAGGCCAGACCTGCCCCCTTCATTGGCTTTTCTTTGGAAGGCAGAGCATCTCCGAACGACGGGGATCATGTAGGAGCTCGGGGGGACCACCAAGATGGGATGCAAATGTAGAGAAATCGACGAAATGCTATCGGTTCTCCTCCCCATCTCCGTCACCAGCATCAGCGTCGACTTTCCACTAGCGAGCCTTTACGGGAGGTTTCTGGCTTGGGAGGTCAACTCAGTCGCTCCGGGGAATGAAAAAGGAGGGAGAGGGGCCGTCGAACGTCTGCACCAAGCACTCAGGGGCCGGGGTGACCTCACGCTGGTGATCGACATCTGTCGACATCGAGAATGACGGGATGCACAAATGGGAATGAAAAAACGAAAAAACTATGTAGGAATGAGGCAAAAATGGTTTTAGGTATTCCTATGATGGTTCCGTGAGAAGAGTAGTACTTGTGGATGGCTGAGGAAGCGTCGCTAGCGTTGGTGGACGGGGAAGCTCTGCGAGGAGGCGGGGCGTGAATCACGGTGGCTGTGGGTGGTCCAGGAATGGTTGGGGGCTCCAAGGAGGAGTTTGGGATGCTGGTTGGAGGTGGAGGTCTACTCACAATGTGGGTGTTGGATTCCAATACTCCGATGAGGTTCCTCCCTGGGTTTTCTTGGCTCTCTCTCGCGAATGCTTCAGGTGTCTGGCTGAAGGAACTCGCGGGGATTTTGGTGGTAGCTCCTGACGTGGTAGGTGGTTGATGGCGTGGGTGGTTCAGTGTCAGGGATGCCAAGGGATGGCTCGCCGGCGTGCTGCAGAGGTGGCGTGCAACGACGGGCGGCGTAGGGCATGGAAGGCTGGTGGCAGGGCGCGAAAGGTTGGATATGTCAGGCACGCCGTGGGACAAGTCGACTCTCCGTGCACGACGCCGCTCGTACGAGGTACAAGGTCGTACAATGAAAGCGACAAATCAGGCGGCGCCTGTCGTGTTGCCCTGGCTTTGACGCGCGCTTAGGCTGCGCAATTGGGTCGCGCATGTCATTGGGCCAGAGCACACGGGTTGGGTTTTTGGTGTTGGGTTTGGTTGGATGAGTAGAGTTAAGGATAATTAAGGGGTTTTTAGGTTGGTTGAGGTTCATGGATTTGGTTGGGGAACTGGGGTAAGTCCTGGGTCAGCTGTCTAGTTGCACTCTCTACCGGATCCGCCTGCCAACATCGGTCAGAAACCAGGGTGTCTACAGATGCCCTTCCTTGAGCGAGGTTAAGGGAAATGAGACCTCTGCTTAGGGTTGAGAGAAGACACCCCGTCTCGGTCGACAGGAAGGAAACATTGCTATTGGCTATGAGTCGCTTATCCGACGGATGCACCGAAGGTCGCGGCTAGCGTGCCGAAGTGCAGATGCTAATGCAGGTGGTGTCCCTCTAGAATGTCCAAGTGATCGTACGCCGAAACCATGCAAGTATGCACATGGTTTCGAGCGATGCCAACGCTGGTGCAAGTGTCGCTAATGTTAAAATGTCACTGTGTTGTAAGTGGGTGTTGATGAAGTGTGCATTTCAAATGTATGTGTAGACACCCCGATTTTGAGGTGACTCATAGATAAGCTTTCCAGATGTTGCTTTGGATGTGGCAAACCTAATCCCATTAGCCAGACCAACCCCAAGCTTGCAACAGGTCCACAACCTAATTAGAAATCCAGATAGGTAGAGGAGAGCACCAATGTAGAGCATGTAGCTAGCTCACCAAGCAGGAGCACGGAAGTGGCGCCTCAAGCTGGAGCACCAGGCTGGCGCGCCAAGCTGGCGCATAGCCACTTCTCAGGCTACTGGCTGCTGGCTTTCCACCTCCCATGGCTGTAACCTCCACCAACGAATATGCCATGGAATCTTCCCAGGCTCTTTGTTTACGAGGCTGCTTGTATTCTCTAGGAGTTACCATTGAGAAATGCTTATATAAAGACATCCATAGGCAACTATTTGTCTCCTTCTCTCCCTTGATGATTTGAAGAGCTGATCTTATCATCTTAAGAAGACCTAGTGCGAGCTATCTACTGTTTTCTACAGTCCTCTCTCTTTTCTCTTAAGCACTCCTTTATATTTTGGAGCATTGCCAGCCCTTCCAAAGCAACAAGGATCCCTTTATCTTTGATATCTCAAGAAGGAACACCTTGGGAGGTAGGTCCTCTCTTTCCCTTCTTCTTTAATCCCAGCTCTTGCTCCAAGATAAAGCATGCTTTGAACTTAACATATAATCAGATTTTTTTTGCTCTCATATATATAATGTCTTGCAT
>JAMKQA010027780.1:0-13319 GCA_024699735.1 Posidonia australis
CTAGAAAGACCGAGTTTCTCGGGCGTACGAGGGTGCCTAACACCTTCCTCGTGCGTAATAGGAATCCTTACCTATTCTCTGGTTAGCAGACATCCAGCCTTCCCATCTGCATCACATGTATTCATCCTTTTGTGGTTTTCCTCATCTTTCCCTTAAAAGACTAGGTGGCGACTCCCTTTTCTTTTCTTTTATCCTTGCACCTTCGCCGTCTCGGTATGGCTGTGGTCTCCTCCCCACCCCTCCCTCCGGGTCAGGCACGGTCACAGTTCCAAAAACCAGAAAATTCTGAATCGTTTTGCTCTTTGACAACTCAAGTTTTGGAAAGAATGGAGAATGAAAGAAAGACGAATCAGGAACATTTGGTTGTACAGTCTATTACATCATCTATTGGTCTCGTCATCCTGTCCTTTGGCTTTCCTCTTGTTGTCGTTCAACACTCATGAATCATTCATTTATTGTCAATCAATTGAGGTAGCTTAGTTGGCCACTTGGAGTATTTTTCACTCTGAAGATATTGTCAAAATGGTCCATACTTGTTAATAATTGTTGTTGAATCATCTTGATTATCACTGAATCTGTCAATGCTATCGGCGATGGCTTAAATAATTGGTGGTACTTATTGAATCCTAATAACTAAAAAACAATGGACAACCTTTGCTATTAATAAGTTCAAGGTGGCTTCTTGCTCCCATTACACTTGGTCAAACTCCTTGTAGCTGCCTACGCTTCATCGTGCTTTTGATGACACCAACTACAAAATTATCGTATTCTTGTAAAATACTACAGTGTTCTTGTGAAACCTTTTAGTAACTTTATCAACAGATGAAATATCAACCAAATAGAACCAACCAACCATCAAAGACTAGATTGGCAATCTAGTTCGAAATTCAAAACAAGCCCAGAACTAACTCCTCCCCTTCATTTGAGCCTCTCCGAAGGAACAGACTTAACCGCTTTAATATTTAAGTTACAATTAATCAAGGAAAACAGAAGTGATCTGTGATCATCGCCAAAAACTCAAAAAAACCGCCATGGGCGCCTCCTCCTCCTCCTTCCGCCTGAAGGCACCGCCACGACAATCCAGGAGAGGAGGAGCCCGTCGTCTACAAGTTCCCACCGACGGCCGCATCGGCACACAACACCAACGATGGGGTAGAAGGGGTTTCGTTGTGCCTGCTGCTGCTGCTGCTGTTGTTGACGAAGAAGAACTCGAAGGTAAGATCTTCCGATGCTAATTTAGTAGATGGTCTTCTTTTCGTTTAGTGAAGCTTGATTCTGGCAATTCACAAACAAGAGATAGTTTTGGCCTTTTGTACTGACGAAGGAGATCAAGAAAGTAATTAGGGTGTGTTTCTAAACCCTGAATTCCCAAACCTATGGTTTTATTACTTCTGAATAGATCATGTTCTTGTTTGACCCCATTGCTGCCATTTGCACATGATTTAGACCAGTTTGGACGTGCTCAGTTACTTGAGTGCTTGTTGCTGCTGGGATGCTACGATTGCAATTTGAGCAGCAGATGAACATTTGAGACAGGCTCCCTCATAAGTTGTTGCAATCATATCAAAGAGCCAAGTCATGTTCACTAATCTTAAACATAGGATGTTTAATAATTGACAAGGAATTTCGTATAAATGCCTACTAGAATCGTAGGCAAGCAAAGCCAGGAGGAGGGATGGGGAGAAGGGACGGTGACGACGTAGGCAAGGAAGTGACAGAGGAGGTGAAGGAAGAGCAACATTAGCAATGGTGAAGGAAACAGGCAACACGGTATACGAGGGAGACCGTTGATACATGGAAGAACCTAAAGGAAGCAAAAGAGTGACGACAGTGACAACAAAGATAACAAACAACATAATACATAAGAGAGGTCATTAGTACACACAAGAGCTTGAGGAAAGAAGAGGAGGAGGATGGACAATGATGACGGTGGCGGTAGAAGAAGAGTGTGTTGGAGGGACAATAGGTGTAATCTCAATTGTTAAATTAAATGCCTACAGAAAGACTCCCTTAAGCATCTACATATACATTTTGGTATTAATAATTTGGTGAGCATTATCAAGACCATCACACATTCTTGTTCATTTCTATCGTCTCCCCTTTGGTGGCCTAGAGAGTAAGAAGTGGAAGGTGTAATTAGTGCTCGAGGTACAGTTGCTGGTCATAGCCACTGATTAAGCATTCGACGAAAGTCAGGCTTGTACATCTTATTGTATTGATCACAGTGGTAAATAAGGATACTGTATGTCTGTAACCACAGACTACAAGTACACAATCAAGTATTCATTTGAATTACATACAAGAAGGCAAGAACATTACGATATATATCATCCCATCTAAAGGAATTTATCGAGGAATGAATAAAAAGCGTTAGTTAAACATGCGATGGAAACATCATTCACTTGCCTTGAAATTTTTAGGGAAAAGATGCATGTAACATTTCTTTGTAGTGGACAATGTTTCATTGTCACAGTGACTGGGAGAACTTTAAACTCGCCACAGGTCCCGAGTTCGCATCCTGGGACATGCATAAAAATTCACCTAAACTGATAACAAAAAAAACATTTCTTTGTAGTGTGCATTTTCGACACTCCCCTGCTTAAATATGCCTATTAAAATTTCATTTCATTTCTTTCTTCATTTTCCCTTCTGATTCCTTTCTTTTGGTTCACGTAAATCTAACAGCATCTATGTCATATCTCTCTTCCCCTTCTTTCTTAAGTGTCAAGTAGTAAAAGATGTAAGTTGGGCATAACCAAAACTCCTGCTTCCCTTCCCCCTCCACTTCAACCCCCCCTCTCCACCTCCTGCTTCCCTTCCCCCTCCACCGCCCGCGGCAACTGCATGAGCTGCAGGACGAGCGGCCTCCTGGTGCAGATCTCGGGCCCGCGGGGCAGGAAGTCCCTCCCGACCAGCGCCTCGAGCACGCTCGACTTCCCGCCGCTCTGGCTCCCGTCCACCGCCACCTGCGCTGACCTTCGATCTTCCTTCCCGACCCTATCTCTTGGGGGATCGCATCACTAGGTGCTCTGCAAAGAAGGTTTGTGGCTCCGGTGAGGTAACCCCTTCTTTGTTTGTGCCGCCTGGCCGCACAGTATGTTTTGCCCCTTTTGGATGGTTTGGCGAGATGACCAGATCGGTCATCTCCTATTGTGCATCGGGTAGATTTTTTTCCCTGAAAATACTGACGAGATCTTTTTATTGCTTACTACCATTCAACGTATTCTATCCTATTGTTTCTATGGATACCATGCTCATGTACAAGATGCTGCGTGTTGGTAGTTTAAGCAGTTTATGCTCTTGTTTTTTAAATGCTGGCTCTATTGTGATCTGTGTTTCTTCGCCTGGTGATCTCCGACATCGTCTCCATGAGATGCTTCAGGCACCTTCTCATTCTTGCTGTAAGTTATTGTGTAGCATGATCTATATTATTTTGCTTGTGCATCCTCTCATATCTACCTCTCGTAGATCTACCTCTTCACCTTTCTACCTCTCAGATCTGCCTCTTGCAGATCTGCTTCTCTCCCTTCTACCTCTCGCAAATCTGTCTCTCCCCCTTCTATCTCTCTGATCTACCTCTTGCAGATCTGCCTCTCCCTCCTTCTTCCTCTCAGATCTGCGTCTCCCTCCTTCCTCTCAGATCTGCCTCTCCCTCCTTCTTCCTCTCAGATCTGCCTCTCCCACCTTCTTTTCTCTGTCCGATCGGACTTCGCCTACTGGCAGATCTACGTCTAGTAGATCTACGCGAACATTGTTTTTGTTTCGACGACTCCATCTCGGATTCGTCGATTGGTTGCAGGCCATTCTATGGGTTACCTGGAAAGAGAGGAATGCCAGGATTTTATGCAACATTTATAAACTTATATTTGTTTCCATTTCTGATATTATTGGACTATTGGAGTTTTAGTTAGAATCTCTTCTACTAGGTTTTGTCAAAGAGGACTTGAGGAGCTCCGTTGCCTCTATGTAGGCTGCTTTGGTAGAAAATTTTTCTACTTCTGCCGAGGCTCCTCCCCCCTCTGTGGACTCCATTATCCTGCCTACGGCTGCTGCCCCGTCTGATGAATTAGCTCAGCAGTAGCTTCACCCTCTACCCTCTTTCCTTTCTTTTCTTTTATTACATTGTCATTCTTGACCGTCTGTAATATTGGCATGGACATTGCCTAAACTTTGTTACTTCTTTTTGATCCCGGCATACGCCGAAGACTAATATATAATACTAATACTTACCATGGCCAAAAAAAAAAAGTAGTAAAAGATGTAGTTACAGTCATGTATTCCACTGTACTTGCCATGTCTTCGCATGTTAGGTGTCGTTTTTTTTCTAGAGTTATTCCATTGAGGTGGATCGTTGACCCTGTCTCACACCATAATACTATATCCACATTATGTGTCTACTGCACACAACTTCAAAAATATTACCAACACTTGTCACTTGTTGTACATTACATCCAAAAATGGACACGTGATGTTTGCTTACTTACTTTCTTCGAATTGTTCATGAATCATGAGTAATATAATTAGTCTGTGGTGTCAAACCAGTTGTTTTAATAATACTAAATGACCGGACAACAAGAAAACAACTCTATATTATCGAAATATTTAAACATTTACTGTCACCATACCATTCTATTAAAATTTCCAGTGCCATACTTGTCAAGGTAGTTCACAAGTTCTCTTTACGAGTTTATGTTTATTCATTTTTTTCCCTCAAAATGTTGAAAATTTGTGTTCTTTCCGTTCTGAACTACGCTGGGTTTGGAATTTTCAAACAGACTTGATTGTAAACAATCTCTACCATCCCTTTGACCATGACTTAGGAATAAACATCATCCAACTTTCACCTAACTCCTCTAGAATCCTTTGTCCTGTTGTGTCTGACCTAATAGTTCTAAGTCCAGAAATTTCAATAATTATATTTGTTGAATTTTGTACCTGGTACATGGTTTCAAGGATTGTTTGGTTCTTTTGTCATGTCTCCCAATTCCACATTTGCAAAGCAGTAAATTAATTATAAGCTAAATAGAACGTACAGTTACCATATTGCTCACAATTCTGACTCAAATGAGATCATTAAATTCTTAACTAACTATTAGTTTGGGGTGTCCTTTGTACCTTTCCTGTGATTTCATGTTTATTGTTTTTAAAGTAGAAACATATTTAGAACTTTAGATGTTTTCGTTAATAAAAAGAATTATCAAGATACGTGCAATATCATGTGTCTGATGTGAATAACTATATGGCGCTGATGAGGATTTGGACAAACAGCCTCCATTAGTTGTCAGGACACTATTTCTTCCCATTGATATTTAAATATATATTATGGTAAGATAATTAACATACCTACTAGCATTTCCTTCAAAATGAAAAATAAGTCTCTACTCTCCACGTTCTGTACCTAAGACCATAGATCAATTGGTAACGTTCCACAAACATTGTTATTCCTTGTCTGTTGCGTTTGCTTGATACTCATATAATGCAGGAATCTTTCTATGGATTTTTTTTTCCACCAACATTCAGTTTTTTATATTTTCTCCATCAGATCTTAGTTTGGCATCTAGACTAGCAGAACACTTACATTTCCTGATTGAACAGATGAAACTGGAACTAATCAGTGATTATTGGTCGATGAATCTGCTCAGTTGGTGCTCAATTGCCTTGGGAGGAACTTTGATATTAGATTGCAGATTTGCAAGACATCAAGTTGCCTTATGCTTTAGACCTGACTGTAATTGCTATTTGTAAGTTATGACGAAGGAAACCCAAAGATCATGACCAAGTGCAAGCATCATTACCACCTTTCTTGTATTCTCGAGTGGGAGCAAAGGAGTGCAACTTGCCCTATATGCAACCAGGTAATTGTCCGACTTTTTTCAATTAGTATGTACCATTCTTATTTCCCACTGATACTGCGCTTAGTGCACAGAAGGACTTATTGGTGTGGTCAAGAAACTAAAAAACTGACCTTTTCCCAAACCTTTTTTTTTTTCAGATTATGGTTTACAATGAGAAATACGACACCATGCAAGAAAAGCTTGTTCCCACATCAAAGATTCAGGAGGTACAGTAGTGATGTCCAAGAGTCTGCTATATACCTGGGTGGAAAACATAGACTGCTGATGGTATGCTGCGTCTAACATGTTCCTTATGGAAAGGCAACATACACAATTGAGTGATTGACCCATCCAGAACCAATGACTTTGTTCCTTTGGTTTTGGTTTTGCTTTGACATGCCAATTCCATAGGTTCTTTTTTTGTTTGATTGTTTCCTTGTGAATAGATAGATATCCTGTATCTTTTTATTTGGTCTCAGAAAGCAACCTAACCTAACCTAGGCTCTGCTCCCTGCAATCTCATGGCCGAATAGTTGTTGCACTAGCAAGAGTTTTTGAACATCATCCTATGATCAGAAGATCTAATTTCATGCGAGAACACAAGTTTTGACATTTGAAGTCAAATTAGTAAGCCATTGATTCACAAGAAATATAATGGTAAGTCATTGATTCACAAGAAATATACTCGTGCTCTTTCCAGCTTGGTGCATAAAACAACATGAAATATAAACAACAGAAAAAATCATTCCAATGGTTCACCTGTGTTGGTGGTGGATGTGTTGCAGCAGCAGAGATCTGGCCCTGTTGACAGCAACAAAGCACAAGCAGATGTGCTCCTCAAGGTCCCTGAGCTGGTTCTCAAGGCTGGGCTTGTTCTTCCTCAGCTGCCTGACCACCTCCTCCATGGGGTGCCTTTCCCCTCTGCCCCTCAAAATCCCCAGCCTCACCAGTGCCCTGTCGCTCTCCACCGTGGCGTGCAACCTCGACACCAATCGCTCGATGGTGTCGAGGTCGTTGTTCAGCACGAACGTCCCCTTCGCCGCGTCCTCCAACCGCGAGACGTCCTCCTCCATCCTTTCCCTATTGGAGGCCAGAAGGCCAGTGGGCCGCCGGAGGAACGCGAGGAACGCCGGTGGCCCGGCAACGAGCGCCACGAGCGCATGAGTCGCAATGACGAGCCCCACGACGGCGACGGCAACGGCGGACCCGATGAGGCAGAGCGCGGAGGCACGGGCAGCGGAGCGGCGGAGGCCGATCCTCTTCTTGGCCCTGCGGAGGCGGTGGTCGAGCTGCTGCCTCAGCTCGTCGAAGCACCGGCGCATCGCGTCGAAGCTGGAAGCAGCGTCAGGGGGTGGGAACGGGTTGGGCGAGACATCGAACGCGACGAGCTTGTCGAACGCCCATTCGCACTGCGCAGAGGAGAGGGGATTGGTGGTGGTGGCGGGGATGAGGTCGAGGACGAGGTGGAGGGGGGCGTAGATGGAGCGGGCGCGGTCGATGGCGAGGTGGAGGTGGAGGCAGAGGTGGGAGGTGTGCTCGCTGGCGTCGAAGTAGTCGGAGACGAGGCGGGTGAGGTTACTGGAAGGGATGTCGCCAAGGGCTTCTTGGATGGAGACCCTGTCGGGTTGGAGGACGGAGGAGATGATCAAGTGGGTGGAGGAGACGGCGGTGTCATCCTCCTCGTTGTCGCCGTTGGTGGTGGAGTGGTGGATCTTGGACCATATTTCGGTGTAGGAGTGGGTGTGGACGGCACGGGAGTACTCGAGGTTGGTGAGGTTGATGGTGGTGGGGGATTGGGTCGAGCTCCGGTGGGCAGTGGAAGGAGGGGTTGGGAGATCTGTCGAGGTTGGTGAGTCTGCTGCCGCTGGTGGCGGCGGTCTTGCTGCTGCTGCTGATGATGACGACGACGACGACGATGGTGAGCTTCTGAATCTGAAACAGCAATTCATCTAGTAGTAGTAGAGAACAGAAGGGGGGAATCCACTGCCGCCTACAGCCAATCTCTTTTCTTAACCCCACCCCACCTAAGTTTGAAATTAAACTTGAATTCTATTTTTTTTTTCAAACTAAATCTTTCGCGTAGACAGTCAAATCAAAGACTTTGATTAAACTTCTCCTATCTCTCTTTACCTCCACTTTCTTCTATACTTAATCTCCTCTCTCGTCGCCTTTGTCTTCTTATTTCTCGTTGTTGTCTATCGTTCTTCCAATATAGTCCTCTAGTCCTCTTTCTTCTCTTTCAAGCTTCCTTGTATACTGACAGTCTCGCTCGTGTTGTCCATCGTCACTCCTCCTTTGCTTCTTCTTCAACTACCTCCTTATCCTTTCCCTTCTGTCTTCTCCTCAGTTCCGTCGTCACCCCTCCTCCCCATCCTTCTATTTCTTCCTTCTCTCTCTCAACAATTGGATGCATGTTGTTTGAAATTCTTACGGGCACTTCCACGAAATTCCTCTCCTAACAAACTTCAACAGTTTGTCTACCGTACAATGTCTTATCATGCGGTTGAGTTGTTTGTGGCGGTCCGATAAATCCTATGGTCACGAAGAAATAATTTTTTTTTATATAATCCATATTGTTCCAGATTGTGCACGTTGTTTGTCAACGGGGTTGCTGCTGTCGGAGATCTTTATGTATTGTCTTTTCATTTCGTCGGATCGTTGACATATTGGGAAAGATTTGGATGCATTTTGAATGTTTCCACCAAGCTTGCTTTCTCTTGAAGGCGTTCAGAGTCAATTTATGAGCTCTGAGGTGTTTTAATCAGATCTGGGTGTTTCGGAAAGAAGGTATGATCTTCAATTGCTCCTCGTTTAGTGCCGCAACATGGTTTTTGACATGTATTTTTACTTATATTTGTGCAGATCTCAGTTATTATTTTTTGATCTCTGAGGTGGTTAAATCTAAGATTGACGGAAAATGTGATCGTCAGTTGTTCATTTTTCCCTGTATTGAAATGTGTCGTTACTTGCTTACATGCAGATCTCAGATATTCTTTTTTGAGTTGCAGCAGGAGGTGAGAGCTGAATCGGAAGGTTTGCTTGAACCATCGATTATTGCTTATGTTACCCCTAAGTTATAATTATATTGTTGCTTATGTTTTTCTTAGATTTATCTTATATTGTTGTTTAAGATTTTGTATGTGTCAAGGTTTTAGAAACCATACTAGAGAATAAATCAGAAGAGTATTGGTTTTGGTTAAGATTGGTTCAATCAGTTGTTTAATTCGATTCAATCGATGCTAACGTTGTCAATAAATGAATCGGTAATTAGATCAATTCGGTATTATATTTTCGATTCAAAATCCGATTTAATTCAATTTTTATATTACTTCTTCAAAATAAAATTAGTTTTTAATATATAACTTATTTTCAAATAAATAAATAAATATCCATACGTATGAATCAATGTGTTTGACATTCAATGTAAATAAATCTAAATTTGATATAAAACTAGGCATATGAAATAATAATTATGGAACCAATAACAATATAACATACTAATTAGCATACATAATAAATCATGATTATATGATCCAAGACAAAAAGTTCATAAAAGCAACCATAATTATATTAAGTTACATGGCTCAAAACTAAAAATCAATTAATTTCAAATGTAATTGTTTTCATGAAAATTCAAAAATTAAGTTTTAATTTCAGAAACTGTAATCTTTCAAGTATACATGTTTATTTTCCTTCTATCTTCAATCCTCACAATACATTTGTAAACATAAAAAATATAGAGTTACAAACTACGAAACATTAATAAACTAAAACTAAAATTAATTAAAATTTTAAGACTGAAAATAAAAAGATAGACTACTTTCATTATGATGATTAAGAATATTAAGTATTTGTGTATCATTCATATCCAACTAATTCTCCACACCTTCATTAGTCACTAAAGGCTCCTTTACCTAAGGATTAAACATGTCAGTATACTCAAAGGATATAAGTTTAGAATTCTTCATCTTATTCTTTTGTAACGTCTCGAACCCAGGTATGCTACTTAATCATAGTATCACAAGCAATAACCATAATTACAGTATTAATTAAATAACTACAACTAACTAAGGTTTATCTTCAGGAACAATGTGCGGCTAGTGACTCCTATACGAGCACCGGAATTGAACTACACTACCTACACTCAAAACCAAACAAAGTATGCGTGAGTGACATCCAAGTCACTTAGTATGCGTCATACATAGAAAACTACTGCAAAATAGCAAGAAAATACAAGCCTAGATTATTACAAAACGTGGTTTTCAAAATCCATTCCAAAACATCATTTGCTTTTAAAACATTAGGAATCTCTATCGAAAACATGTCTTTTTCAAAAGCTTACATTTTCTTTTTCAATTTATGCATCTTTAAAAGCTTTTTTTTTGCATTCCGAGAAATCGACATTCTCGACTAGATCCAACCTAAAACACAGAGCCTTACAAGATTCAAAACAAAATCATATACATTGGCTGACAACTGGTTAAAATATAATTCTCATTTGTCGCTAGAATCTGAAGACAAGGCATATGTCTAATTCTAGCTAAACTACACATCTTAATTCCACTTTGCTTATTAGTGTTACCTTGATCAGAAGTAACTAGGCATACAAGCAGTAGGTGAGGACACCATTTTCCCTACCTTCCTACAACACCGTAGTGAAGTTCCCAGTGCGGGAAGACATCGTCTCTGCCAATAGGCCTTAATTTTATTTCATATGCACAGGGACACATCTTTTTCTGACATCCCATCGATGACATGAACACCTGGGTTCATATACCTAGGTTCAGCCTACACCTTCCCAAAACTCAGTAATCACGGTCGTATCTCACAATTGGATCCATACCAATGTGTTGACACCAACCCCTCGTCTTCTACACTAGCAACTATGGTCGTATTTGACAATTGGTTTCATTGGAGTCTCATACTCCTACAACATTGTTGATACCAACACCTCGTGGCTCCAAAACACATTGTTATTTTCTTTTCAAAATTCTTAGGTTTTCTTTTCAAAACCATTACTCATTATCTTTTCTTTGCAGGGAATCATTCCCAAGCCAATCATGACCCTCCATTGGGTTCTAGACTTAACATCATACAAAAACCAGGCATTCATGTCTATTATTGGGTCTCTACCCAAAAATCACATTAAACCAAGTACTTATCAATTTCTTTTATTTTTAGGACCTCAAGCCCAAAACCATATTCAATTTCATTTATTTGAATTCCATATTCCTCCATGTCATTTACATGGGGAACACCTCATTAACACTTGTCCATAATCCATTTAAACCACCTATTTTTCACTTTCAAAATACATTTGTTCATATGGGTCAGGGGTCTGGTTCGGTAGACTGAACCATAATCTGTCGACTGAAATCCCCTGACTCGGTCATTTGAAAACGGCTGGTCGTCAGGAACTACCTGAATTTGATCGATCGACATTGCACGGTCATCCAAATTCCCATCAGATTCTCCTTTTTGAGTAAAAAACGAGTGACCAATCCTTTTGTCGGTTGTCCGAAATCCCCTGACTCGATCGATCGACCGAAACCTTTCGGTATTCCGAATCAGTGGCTTAGAGCATAACTAGGTAGGAAATTGGTATACCAAATCCAATTCGGTATGTCGTTTTCTACAATTACAGAAAACGACCCAACTTCAGCCGCTCGACTCTTCTCCTCCTTGGGAGTGAGGGGCAGACCCATCAAACACACATCAAAAATCATGTATAAAACATGGGATGTAGACCTTTGAGTCTACTTCAAAATCCCTCAAACCATTTAAAAATTTATTCAGCATACATCAAAATATAAATTCTCAAAGGCAACATGTTCAAAGATTAGCCTTAAAACACATATGGCATTCTCATGCATAAACCCAATGAAAACTCCATTAAATCTCAAGATTTCAACATATCTGTGTAATACATTCAATTTCCTACCCATTTCACATTTTTTTCCTATTTTTTGCATGCATTTAGGTGTTTTTGATCGCTTGCCCAAAGGAGGAACGGAGGAAGAAGGAGATGCGTACCTGGCCAGACTTCGGTGAGCTCTGACGATCTCTGCACGTCCCCCGACCTCTAACACAGCCCCAGTGACCCACGACGGCAGTGCACATGACTTAAGCCTCCTGAACGCAGCTCCTCCTCCATCGGTGCGCAAGCACCTCTCTTTCTTTCTCTCACTTACCATCGCCTTCTCCTCCTCATCCTCCCCTTCCATTTATCATCCTCCCCTTCCATTTATCTCCTCTACCCTGCTATCAGCCACCCGTGATCCGCGCTGCACTGCCTAACTGAGGGGATGAGACGTCGGGCCTGAGTGAGGAAGAAACAAAGGCTCGTGAGGGGGAGAGGAAGAAAAAAGATGAGAAGGAAAAGGAGGAAGGAAAGAAAGAAGAAGGAAAAGATGGCCAAGCAAACTGAGGTGATTGTGCATCCTCTGACTAGACTCCACATTAGTCTCACAACACAAACAGGTGCATAGAAAATCAACAAACCTCAACACACCCTAAAAACAACAGATTATCCATTAATTAACCATTTATACAATATTACAATTAATTATATGGTTTACAATTAAAAATGGATAATCAGGTTTAGGTGTCACATCTTTTCACATCTATCTTGAGATATGCATCATATTAAATAATTCAATGTCTCATAGCATATATGCAATTATCATAAATAAATTCATATATCTATAGATACTTTGATTTTGCGATCACCTACCAACGAACTCCTTTGAATGAACTTGCTCAAGCTACGACGAGATTCTACCTAACACCACAAGCCTATCCAAAAAATTACCACCTAGCATCCAACCAACCCTTTGGTCCAAATAGTACAAGCCAAGCATTTATGGAAACATGCTTTACAATGATCAGACGTGGATGATTAACGCAAGCAACTGGCGTGTCTCTCAGGCACACCTTCCCAACGTGACCAATCAACGTAGGTCACAGGTGCATATTCCTTGTGCAAAACTCTAGCCCATTATTGCTACAAGAGGGTAAACTTGACCAATTACTTTTGGATGTGCATTTCAAGACTTGCCATTGGTTGTTATGGTTATGAGGTTGTTGCTCGATGTATTTAGACATTATACTCCTTTCAAAACCTACAAAATCCAATCCAATTCTTCAAATCAAATCTTAGCCAACCATCTCAAATTCAGTTAGCATCCAACAATTGTTATACAATCATAACCTCTGTAAAGCACTCATGTCCATAGGACGAGCTCCCCCTCCTTCCCCTCACCCTAGTACCCTCTCGCTCTTACTGGCAACACCCTCTCCAACACTTGAACTCATTCTCCTTCTAGCCAAGCACCCCCAACACCAAAGTACCTCATTGTAATACTTGGGTCTGATTATCCATTTAATGTAAAATCATGAAAATTATTGTAATATTTTGAATATAGTTTATTAATGGATAATCTGTTATTTGTTGGTGCTGTGGTGTGTCTTTTGTGTGTGTGTGTG
>JAMKQA010027781.1:0-14829 GCA_024699735.1 Posidonia australis
GTAATCACCGTGGTAATATTGGGTGGTGGATTAATGTTGAAAAAGGTGAATGTAATTTATGGTGGTAGATTAAAGATCTAAATGAGAAAAATGGTAGATTAGATATTTACTAGGTGATGAGTGAATGTAGATAAATGTTTATAAATAAATGCTGAGGAAAATGGAATAATAGCTTACAACAACGATATTGAGGGTAACAAAGAAGGTATTAGATAATAACAAGACAATTATAAGTACAAGAATGAATTACTTATGGATACCTTATATTATAATCGATTTTCTATTTATCACCCAAAACTTTAAAATCAATTAATACCTTGGACTTTTTTTTTTTTTAAATGATATAGTCAGAACCAACGGTGTTAACTTCCTACTAAATTACCTGTTTTGACCTTCTCTTCTTTCCCTCTTCTTCCTACGAGCCCACGACCCATCAGTTTCATCTGTGCCCGTTCGACCGCTACCGCCTCCTCACGGTCAACATAGACGCCCTCCACCTCACCCAGGTCGGCCACACCCTCTCCGACTCGATCGGCAAGCTCCCCACCCTCCCCTCCTCCTCCTCCTCCTCCTCCTCCTGCCGTCCTTGCTTCTTGGAGTTCAACTTCAAGGACTTCGACCCACTCCTCCACGCCCACTCCCGCGACTCCATCTCGCTCCTCCAGTCCAACGGGATCGACTACAATAGGAACCGGGAGATGGGTATCGACTCCACTTAGTTCACGAAGCTCCTGATGTCGTCGGGGTTGGTCTGTAGCCATTCCGTGATCAAGGTCCTGACGATGGCGAGTCTGTGGAAGAGCATGGGGGATTTCCGGGGGCTTACGGGGGAAGAAGTGGAGGAGAAGGCACATATAGTCTGGACTATTTTGGTCAAATACTCTTAATAAAATTCAACTCCCCACCGATAGAACTACGTCGGTGATGGATTGTGAGGATTCCAAAATTATCAGTTTCGAAGTTTAAGGCAGTAAATTGAAAATCGATCGTTATAAAAGGTATTATTAAATAATTTATTTTAAAAAAGTCTTTATGGAAATATTAGGACACAATAATCCTTCTTGTATCCCAATAATTAGTTATAAAATGTTAGCTGAGAATTTCAATGAGTAAGTTATCGGTTGACCTGTCAATTGGATCGTGTCGTATACTTATCATGTAAGACTTATTGTGTTATTGTGTCTACCATTTTTTTACCAATATTTCTTGTATTGTGGAAAAATTATACTTGATTACTAATAATACAATAATTTTAAACATATATAAAATATATTTGTATTCAATTTGTAATAATATGCTTAATAATCTATTATTAATGTTAAACGTGTATTAACTGGGTTTAATTAGTTCTAATCGTGTTAAATCAGGTAATAACCGTGTCTAATCGTGTCAAAATAAAATTATGTTTGTTAACCATAAATCACATAAATATTTCAAAATAATTAAAAAAATTTATAACTAAATTTTATCGTGTTATCGTGTCGTGTTGTTTCGTGTAATCGTGTCGTGTCAAGAATTAACACGTCTAGTTATAGGTCAGATAAGGCTTCATCTCTATTTTATCTATGATAGACATTTTTATTTATATCTATTTATTATCTACTAAAAATAACTTTACCTATGTCCATTTCCTATCCACAAAAATAAGCAAGTAATGGGAAAAAAGATTTTTATTCTGAAGATATATATAATAAATAATTCATTTCTTATATGTAACTAAAATTAATAGATATCACTTACAAATACCACAAAAGCATTAATTAAATAAATATTATAAACTAACATAACATTAAGATGTTTAAATAAATCAATATAATTCTACAATGTTTAAAATTAGACTTTAATGGTTACACTTTGGGTTTTTTTTTTGTAATTTTCTTTTCAACAAATCATGTATTTATAATATAAATTTCATATGAACAATACGTTAAGTGATAAACATAGACATTAAAGTTCATATAATATTATATATATATATATATATATATATGTATATATATATCTAAGTTATAATTTAAATAGGTAAACTAGATAAGGTAAAAGATTATTCATACAATATTTATTAAAATATGTAAATAATTTTTTTATGTATACCTTATTTATTAAATAAATAAGTAATTTTTTCTTATCCATATCTACTTAAATAAAATAGATAATAGGTAAGGTAACGATAAAAGGTCAAGATTAGTAGCCATCCTTCCGTGCGTAACACAAATTGACCAATACAAAGTCAGGCGTGCAAGGCATCTGGAGGAACCAAACAAAAAGAATACAAAACAAAAAAAAAAATGTTTCATGAGGTGTAGTTGATGCTACGATTGACCTATGAAGTGGAGTCAATCATTAAACAAAATTTTACGAAAAAAAAAGGTGAAAACAGAATTCAACCAAGGAATAAAAATACCAGTGAGGCAGTGAATCCAAAGTGCACTTTTGGGTATCTCTCTCTCTCTCTCTTTCTCTCTCTCCCGTCTCGAGGTGCAGAGAAAGAGGTGCAGTGGGGGTAGAGAAGCGGCGGCGGCGGCACAGCGCCGCCTTCGCCAGCCCGTCCATAGCCCGTGTATCGTTCTCATCCTGTCATCATCATCGTCATAATATCTTTTCCGTATCACCACCAACTATCCAACTATTGTATTTGGTTGATTAGATAATATCTACCAGAACCCACATCAGATTTCTGATCTCTGGCTTGTGGGTTGCTGTTTCCTTTCTGTACCAATACCGAATTTGAGTCTCTGGTGGACGGTCATGGACGAGAGGGTTCCACCAGCACCCTTTTTCCCATACTCGTCTCCTTCTGGTGTCCAGTCGTCTCCCCTTAACCCCATCAGGCCTTCTTCAGCTAACATCGATAGAGCCAGGTTGGTGAATCCGTTGTGGTTTTTGACTTGGGTCTTCTGATTTCTCGTTTGGGTAATTTTCTGCTTGGACGTTTAAGATACCCTATTCCATGATATTCTGATGGTTGCTTGAATTACGTTCTTTGGTGTTCAAGGGATTGCTAGTAATAGTCATTTGCTTTTTGTGAAGTCAATGTCTTTATACCTCTCATGGTTATTATAAAAACGGCATGTTTGTCAAGGTCTTAATAGTTGAATTGAACCTTTTGTGTAGTGTAAACTACTATTTATTAGACATCTGCTGATGTAGTTGCCAGTGGCCTTTAATCCAATCTCAAGTAAATTCCAATGTCGATATCTGCACATTGATATTATGGCAATTTGTTAGTGTTTGACTTTTGTGTAGTTCACTTATTTAGTTATTTTAAGTTCTATACATCTGTCAGCACTACACAATGCTGGCCGTTTTTATGTTATTTCCTAGGAGCCTGGGTGGCACATAATTTTTTGTACAGCTTCTGTGTGCAGTACAATTTTATTATTCACCATTTCATTATTGTACCAGGATTTCACTGACAATGATGTGCAATTCCATGGTAGGACATTTGTGTTACGCACTTAGAATGACATGCACAAAAGCTTCTCATCTTCCTTTTTGTTGATTGGCAAAGAATTTTCTTCTTTCTATAATGACATAATCCTTTTCTTTTATTGTGAAAAGGGTGAAACAAGATTGGCTACAAAAGTAATGCCTTTGGCCAAGTGGCCCAAGCTCCTGTTGTTTGGTGACTTGATTCCCAAAATAATGGTTGTATTTTCTGATCTTATAAATTGTAGCTTATAAGAAGCTGAATTCATGAGATTGGCCAGAGTGAAATGTTTAATGTGAAATTAAGTGACTTTAACGAAGCTCTTGCTGTTAGTTATCTACATTTAACACAGATAAAATTAATTCGATAAAAAAATTGCTAGATACTAGAATACCAACAGACTAAGAGTAAAATCACATTGATCTGAATATTGATAATCACTTTTGTTAGGTTCTATTCATCAGCTTCCTACTTGATGGTGTGCCCTTATACGTCAACTCAGGAAAAAAATGACAGAAAAGAATCGAAGAAATTATTGTTAGTACAAAGTTTTATGCTATATGTTTTGGACATTCATTTTTATTATTTGATTGGTTTGTTTCCTCCGATATGCAGATGATACACTTATTTTTCTCATGATTTGATTTAGGAACTTGAGAACATTTGATTTCTTGTCGATATTAATCATTGTGTGGGCAAATCTTCTTTAATGGGATTTATCTCTAATTAATTGGTGTAGGAATAACACCTTGTAAATTGGTTCCTAACAAGGGACTGCACAAATTTTCTTGGTCTGGATTTCACATTGTTGGTGCCTTGTGTTTCCCTGGTCATTGTTGAAAATTAGTTGCCACCAGGTGAAATTGTCACTGAAGTTTTATATCGGTTCAGCTCAGTCATGCCTTTTCCTTACGTTTAAAATTCACAATATATTTTCTTTTGATCTGTAACGTAAAAGATTGTTAGCCATCAAATGGATTCACTTCCTCTGTGTAGAAAGTAAATGCCTTTACATGAGCTCTAGGAAGGATGATAAGCACATTTCTTTGTTAATGAATAATCATTTGAACGTTCTTCATTTCAATTTCTATGTTATGATTCTAATTTTATATTAGTTTACAGATACGTGGCTGAACTGTTTTCTGAGAGGCAGAAATTAGAGCCATTTGTTCCAGTTCTACCATTTTGCAGCAAGCTTTTAAATCAAGGTAATGTGAAACCTGTATCTGCTGAATGATGTGCTATGTTCATGAAGTTTTAGGTAAGCTTGCCATTTGCATTGTGGATTATATTTGGGTTGGGACTTTTTGGATAATGGAATGCAATTTGTGAAAGGGTGAGGTGGAAAATATGTTAAGCTTGCGATCTCTCTATCATGGTGTCAATGTGTCACAAAGTTTTCATTCCAGCTTCCTTGAATCTATATGATGAATGCCATTGGCTTGGCAGAAGACCTAGACGCATCTGCATAAAGATTCAAACTTCTTTTTAGCAGTTACTCAAAAAAACCAATCATTCAGTGATTAGTCATACATCACATTGCAAATTTGTCATTTATATGTGTGAAGAGGTTTTGGGGAGAAAAGAGCAAAAAATCTATCTTTATTGTAAGTGTAGTTATATATAAATAAGGAGATTAGATACCTTTGACAAATGGATATCCAATAACCCATTTACCTATGAAATAATAACATACACATAAAATAACTCTAACACTCCCCCTCAAACTGGAACATAATGTCGATCATGCCTAATTTGCTACATAAAGATTCAAACAACCCAACACTAAGTCCATTTGTGAATATATCTGTCAACTGCTTAGAGGACTGTATATAAGGAGTGGAGATAATTCCTTTCATGACCATGTCCCTCACAAAATGACAGTCAACCTCAATATGTTCAGTACGCTCATGAAAGGTGGGGTTGATTGAAATGAAGATAGCAACTTGATTGTCGTATCGTATGGGCATAGGATCCTCAACCTCAAAATCAAGTTGCTCTAACAAGGATTTCATCGATATCATCTCACATGCAATCTAATTCATAGATCGGTATTCTGCCTCTGTACTAAATTTAGATACTACATTTTGCTTTTTGCTGCGTCAAGTAACTAAGTTGCCTCTCACATAGGTGCAGAAGCTAGATGTAGATTTCCTATCGCCTTTATCTCCTGCATACCTTGAGTCTGAGTAAGCTACAATCCTGGTGTGACCATTTTTTCTATAGATTAAGCCTTTTCCTGTGAGCACCTTTTATATATGTCAAAACATGAAGTGCTCCTATCCAATATACTCTCCTAGGTTCATACATGAACTGACTCAAAAGGCTGACAGCATATGAAATATTAGGTCTAGTCACAGTCAGATAAATGAGCTTGCCTATCAGTCTCCTATACCGAGTTAGATCCTCCAACAACTCAGAATTATTGTCCGAGAACGTCAGTGTCTGCTCAATAGGAGTACTCTTTGATCTGCATCCCAAAAGACCTGTCTCCTGTAAAAGATCCAAGACATACTTTCTTTGTGACAAAGTCATCTTGCCCTGTGCATAGGTAAACTCGATCCCAAGAAAATATTAAGGCTTCCCCATATCCTGTCATAAAATGAGTGTGAAGATACCTCTTGATCTCTGCAATGTCCTATACATCACTGTTTGTCACCAGTATATCATCCACATAAACTGCCAGAATCACACACCCACTAGTTGTTCTCCTGTAGAAGACTAAATAATCCACTGCACACACTGCACACCTCTGGAATCCTCCAGCAAGAACTAACTGACTGAACTTTTCAAACCACACTCTAGAGTTTTGCTTAAGATCATAAATCGTCTTTTTAAGTTTATACACATGATCCTCTTCCTGAGCAACATACCTTAGAGGTTGTTCCATCAAAACAAACTCAATCAGATCTCCATATAGAAAAGTATTTTTAACATGTAACTGACAGACCTCCCATGAGCAATTCATAGTCAGAGATAGGAGCACTTTGATGGAGTTGAGACAAGCGACAAGAGAGAAGGTCTTCTCATAGTTTATTCTATAAGTCTAAGTGAAACCTCTGGCCACCAGTCTTACTTTGTATCTGTCCACACTGCCATTTGCTTTGTATTTAATAGTGTAAACCTATCTGTAGGTGACTACTGTAGTCCCAGTAGGGTGAATTACTAACTTCCACGTGTCACGACTAGTAAGTGCAGTTAGTTTCTCATCCATAGCAGCCTTCGAATAAGGAATGGAAAGTGCTTCCTAATAGGATCTGGAAATAATCCGAGAAACAAGAGACAAGACAAAGCTACAAAAACGAGAGTATAGTGAATCGAAAGAGAAAAAGTAAGAAATAAGATGAGCTGTGCAAGAACGAGTACCTTTTCGTAGGACAATAGATAGGTTTGAGACATTGATGGATGGATTTGCATTTGCAGAAAAGGATGGTCCATTGGTGGGAGGCATTGGGGTACGCTAGCGGTGCTGATAAACCTACAATGGACGAGTAGTTTCTAGTGACGAAGTAGGTACTCCTAGAGGATTGTCACCTTCAACTTAACGACTAATGGAATAAGGATAGAGACACTAGGGACAGAGGAACTAGATGGTGTACACAACATAATACAACTCAGACTCATCTGCAGACACAAAATATCGTTTAGTAGGTGGATGAAAACATCGATACCTCTTCTGAGTCCTGGAATATCCCACAAAAATACACTTGATGGATCGTGGAGACAGCTTGTCCAAACCAGGGGAGAGGGCTTGAACAAATGGCACACACCAAAAAACTCTATGGGTCAAATTAAACAGACTAAACTCAGGTTCTAGGCGACGTAATGAAACTTCACCTTCAAAAGGTGTAGAGGGCATCCTATTGATAAAATAGGTGGCTGTAAGCACAACATCAGACCATAACTGTTTAGGTACATGCATATGAACCATGAGAGTGTGAATAATATCTAATATGTGCCTATGTTTACGCTCTGCAACTCCATTTTGTTGAGAAGTGTGTAAGCAAGTAGTCTGATGTATGATACTTAAGAAAGTACAGTATGAAGTAACTTTAAACTGAACAAACTCAAGTATATTATTAGTTCACAAAAATTTAGGAGTAACATCAAAATGTTTTTTTATTTATCATACACATGACTACGATCTGTAAGCAAATATATCCAGGACACCCTAGAAAAATTGCAACAATATAATCTCCCGTGCAACTGAGGACTCCATATTGTTAGTCATCCAAGTGATAACCATAACATCGTCAGCTAACCAATCTTCATAAGTATCAGATTTTACATCGAGAGGTGGATGTGTAAGATGCTTCAACTTTCTATGTGCCAAAATAAAGGTTTCAAAACTCTATGATCATAAAATATAATTGGAGCTAGATAGTTTTTTAGAAGTACCACTCATATTCTTAAGAAATGAATCCCAGGAAGCCATCTTAACCAAATATTTAACGAAAAACAAGCATAGTAAGGTCTAAAAATGGAAAATTGTGAACCGAGTTGCTCACCACGATGTATGGATGTGACGTATCTACACACAACGAAGACCAGAAACTTAGATAAGGCCTAGAACATGGCCTAAATTGTCAACACACTGTATAGGAAGGGTTGGATTGCCTTTTCAGACCTTCAGGAGTGAGAAAAGGACATCACTGACGACTGGACTGGCATCGGTGACCCCTGGACGGCTGGCGGCGGCGAACTGGGACGACGGACGGTGGTAGACGACGGCCTGGATGGCCGGTGAGGGCTGGACGACAACTAGGGAGGCCGGAGGAGGGATTTCCGACAGCAAGAGGAGGCTGCGTCGGCCTGGGAGGCACTGGACGGCAGCGGGAGGGTGGGCGGTGGTGACGGCAGTGGGTGGCTGTTGGCAGTTGCTCTCCTTCTCTTCCCTTTTTTTTAGGGTTTCCTAGGCTCTAGTACTATGTGAAGAGATTTTGGAGAGAAAAGAGCAAAAAATCTATCTTTATTGTATGTGTAGTTACATATAAATAGGGAGATTAGATATCCTAGATGAATGAATATCCAATAACCCATTTATCCATGAAACAATAACATACACATAAAATAACTTTAACAATATGATACTCTAGTAACATGCTTTTATTAGTGCCAACATATTATATAATGTTGTCCAACAATTTATATGATCAAAGAAGGCTAGTGAAAGAGAAATTATTTATAAAGCTTTTAAAGTAATCAAAGTCGATCTATTGTATCTGATGCTGAAACCGTGAGAATTTGTTCTCTTTCGAACTTGTATTGTCATATGTCTGTCTAAGGTTTTAAATGTCGATTTTGTATTGGACTTTGGTCCAATAAAAATAAGAAAGATGTCGAACATCGATGGAAATGTAGGTAGGAACACAGTAAAAACACGGAAGTCTATGAAAATGAACAAAAAGCTTTGAATTTTCATTTCAAACTCTAGGATAAACTAAAGTAAACAATAATATAGATTTAAATGTACTTAATTTCACTTTCTAAAACATACCATATTTAAATACACCATATATGCTTAATACACACATTCTGAAATACAAATTTGAAATTATAAATGAACATTGGATGTATTTCTTATCTTAGTTTATTATATAAATGGACTAGCCCAAGCCCATTTCACATGCTCCATAAGTTATCATGTGTCATGTGCTATTTTGGTAAGTTAACAATGTTAAGTTTTCTAGGTCTTATTAAGTCAATAGAGATAGGATAGTTTTATAGGGTATTTAGATATCCAATTTAGGATCCATTTAACTCTATTTTATCCTTTATATATGTAACTTTATCCCTAATAATAGAATTGACTCCTACTTTCTTTCAGTCCATGCTACTTTTTCTCAACTGCACATGGTATTAGAGCACTTGTCCTATTTATTTCTTTTGAGTCAATTCCTAGGAACTATCAGGAGGCAAACTTAGTACCTCAGTAGAAAGCAATTATGGATGAGGAAATGCAGGTTTTGAGGCCTTATAGGACATGGATACTAGCACCTAGACCAGAGGAGACCAATGTTGTTACTTGTAGATGGGTGTTTACTTTAAAGTATAAGGTAGATGATAATGTAGACAGATACAAAGTCTAGTTAGTCGCAAGGAGATTTACATAGGAATATGGCATTGATTACACTGAGACTTTCTCCCCTGTTGCTATACTGAACTCCATCAAAGTCATTTTGTCAGTGGCTATAAACAAGTCCTTGACACTCTGCCAATTAGATGTCAAAATGGCATTCCTGTATGGTGACCTTTCCAAGCAGGTATATATGGAGTAACCTTCAAGTTATGTTGCTCAAGGGGAGAATCAGGTGTGTTTGTTCAAGAAAATAATTTATGAATTGAAGCAGAGTCCACGAGCCTAGTTTGAGAAGTTCAGCAGCATTGTATCTACTTGTGGTTTTTGTCGTTATGTGGTGGATCACTCTGTTTTCTACAAGCGAACAAAGGGTGGCTGTGTTTTGCTAGTTGTCTATGTAGATGATATTCTAGTGACAGGGAATGATGCTACTGGTATTCATGAAACGAAAGATTATCTGCAGAAGTATTTCGTGACCAAATATATGGGCAGACTTAAGTATTTCTTAGAAATTAAGTTTGCATTTGCTGGAGACAAGATGGTTTTATCATAGAAGAAGTATGCTTTGGATATCTTGCAAAAAACTAGATTTTTAGGATGTAAATCTAAGACTACTCCTATGGATCAAAGTCTGGATTTTTGGGATGTCTCTTCACTTCTATTAGAGAATGCTAATAGATACAGGAGACTGATAGGAAAGTTAATTTATCTTACTGTTATTCGTCCAGACATTGTATATATTGTGGGGTCCTCAGTTAGTTCATGCAAGAACCACGGATGGTGCATTGGCTAGGCGTTTTATGAGTGTTGGCCTACATTAAGAAAACTCCAGGCAAAGGTTTGATCTACAAAAAGAATGGTCACCTACAGATTGAAACCTATTATGCTTGAGATAAAGGAGATGAGAAGTCTACTTCTGGATATTGCACATATGTTGAGGGCAATCTTGTTACATGGTGTAGCAAGAAACAGAACATTATCTCTCGTTTTAGTGCAAAAGTTGAGTACAGATCTATGACTCAAACTACTTGTGAGATGATGTGGCTTCGTTCACTTCTAACTGATTTGAGTCTTCCTACTCCTTTACCTATATCCATGCACTGTGACAATCAGACAGCCGTTTATATTGTTAATAATCCCACTTTCCACAAGTGTACCAAGCATATTGAAGTAGATTATCACTTTGTTCGAGAGATGGTGATGGAAGGAGTCATGTCTACTCCCTATACTAAGTCTTCTGATCAGTATGCTGATGTCTTTAGTAAGGGACTTAGTGTTGAGACTTACGATTTTCTTTCTAACAAGTTGGATATGATTGATATATATGCTCCAGCTTGAGGGAGAGTGTTAAGTCTTATGGGTCTTATCAAGTCAATAAAGATAGGATAGTTTTATAGGGTATTTGGATATCCAATTTAGGATTCATTTAACTCTATTCTATCCTATATATATGTAACTTTATCCCTAATAATAGAATTGACTCCTACTTTCTCTCAATCCATGCTACTTTCTCTCAACTGCACAAACAATATTTCCACTAGCACAACAAATTTAGGTCTAGTAGTAGATTATTGGACTGGTTTGGCCCATGTATATGACCTAGAACATAGAGGGATCCAGACCACTTGCGGTGGGTGGTGGAGAGAGTGGGAGAAACCCTAATCTTAAGTGTTGGAGGTAGCTAGGATTTATACCAAGAAGTGGAGAAACACTAATCCAAAGTGTTGTAGGCGGTTTACCCATCTCCTTTCAACATCTCTAGCGGTCTCACCCATCGAGATCCATAGTTTTTTTCAAAGTGTTTATTGATCTAGCTGCCCATGTTGGGGTTTACAAAGCCTATGTCAGTCGATTGGGTATAAACATTACGTAATTTATACACAATGTCAACCGATTGAGTCGACTTGATCCACATGGTTGAAATTTCGGACTGAAATTTCGAACTTCCAGAAGTACACCTAATGTCATGTCTACATATTTGAAAACCAACAGATGTCAGCAAAATTTCGTCGACACGTGTCAACATTCTATACCATGTGTGTGAATAGGTTCACATTGTAGCTTTGAAGTTCTTTAGTTAACTATCCTACTCTCTCTCTCTCTCTAAGTGTATGAAAACACCACATCATGGTTCTTCTTGGGCTGGTATGTACATCACAATAATTGTTTCCAAAATGATCATATTATTATTTATTGCATCATCTAATGAAGAACTAGTTAACTCATTTTTTCCAGAGTGCTGTATTCTTAGAAAGAAGAAAGGGAATGATAGTAATAAAATAATGTAGTACACATAGAGTAATGAATAAGGGAGGATATTGATTTGTTTATCTCTTTTTACTACATAAATATTGGATTGTTGTTTTTGTTATTTATATTTCGATCATATGATCATATCTAGTTATATTTTTATATAATTTTTTTTCTAATTGAATTTTTTATTTCTAATTGTTATACTTATTCAGATTGCTAACTCAAAGGTAATGTACTTGGCACTTAATTGCGGCTATGATCTTTTACATAAAATCTGCAAGTTAATATTTTTCATATAGGAGACAGCATCAGACCATCATGTGAAGTCCTGCATTTGACAACCATTCTAGTGCAGTTAACATACAAATTATAAAAATGTGTGGTAGAATCTGAGTTCCCAATAATGTTGCCTATCATGCAATACCTAGATTCTTTTTAACTGTACAATCAATATTAATCTTCCAGTGATATTTTGAAGGCCTTTTCCAGTAACTGATGATGGGTTAGTCTAGGGGAAAGTAGGAAACTCAAATAGTAGCAATTCTCATGTCAGCAAAGATCAGTTTATCCAAAAAGTTAAGCTTATCTTTAACTTTGATATACTTCATGATCTCCTTGATATCAACACTAACTACATAACTGGGCATATTTATGATCGGTCTTCATTATATTGTTAATACCTTGTCTCAAATGAATAGCATAAGAACCTTGTTGTCACTGTACAAATGTCCACAAGAAAAAAAAAAATTAAATTGGTTCAAAATAGACAAGACTAGGAATCAAATTTGTCTTATCTAGGGGATGACATGGGCTTGACATCGAGATATCAGTTGATACTGTTCTTTAAATACTCTTAAACACTAAGACATTGAAATATACGAAAAATAGCAAGATTTAAATAAATATTCAGCAGGGATCTGAAAAAAATAATATATGGCTGAAACACCCACCTTGCTTATAATGCCTTGTTAAGTATGAGCATAACAATTCAATTAATACAAAAAATACTGATAAAAAATCTTAGGAAAAAACATATAAGGCCATATAAATTTATGTGATGCTTCTCAAGTACGTGTGTAATCTGAAGAAGAATAAAATAAGAATAATGAAAACTGGAGAAATGAAAGTTAAAATGAGGTCAATCATAAACCTAATCCAGTTCACTGATTGGACCATTCAGATAGTGGGTTCAAGCTGTTAGACCGTTATAGCAGGTTTGAAGGGTGTATTGGCCCCATGTGCTTCAAATGACTGCACTCTCTGGCTTTTAAAGCACTGGTTGTTGCGGCTATATTTTTTTTTTGAAGTACACTAAGAATTTTCTTGCATTTAGCCTCTCATAGGTTGGTCAATTGTGACAGCTAATAATTCGAATTAGTTATTACAATTGCTAGAAGCGCTAGAAGCTAACTTTGAGAGGGTTGGAGTTGAAGCCTTATCTACATGGAATCCATTTAAGTGAATGTGAACAGTAGTAACGACTTTAAAGTAAATAGGATAATTACTTTTGTTACTTGTTAGTCTGCAAAGATGAAATTTGCTGGGCCAACTGAAAGTCGCACTTTTTTTAGTTCCTCTATCTGGATGTTAAGAACATTAGAAGACACAAAAGCATCTCCTTAGTAGTCAGATATCCTTAGGTCTATTGAAAACAAAATGAAGCCTTCTCCTCACTTTAAATTGTAACACTGTTTATTGAATATAGTGTGCACAAGATTCACAAACATTTCTTCCATTTCACTTGTTAAAGAGCTGTCAGTCTATAAGTGCATAATTGATGCAATCATCTTGCTTATCCAAATAACTAACTTCCTATTATATGATATGCAATACAGAAATCTTACGGGCGTCTGGTTTGACTCCTAACCAAAGTTTTCTGGATCCCAAGAGGATTGATCATGGCAGTCCATTGAGGTTATCAGGTCACCATTTAAATGGTGGACCAATGGACGTGGAGGGATGGTCTGCGATGCAAACAGAGGTATTAGCCCCTTCTGTCTTTCAGTGATTGTCTTCTCAAATGTAAGTTGCTTATTTCTGTTAACCGTTTGTAAATGAAACCTTTTAACTTTCATTTTGTATCACATTGACACTCTCTTCATGAAATTTGCCATGTTGAAAAAGTGGGATGCTACTCATATATACCAAGTTTAATAACAATATTCAAGGAGAGATAAGCAAGGGGCTTACCAGCAAGGAAAAGATAAAATTATTGGTAAAAAGGAGAGAGGAAGAAGAATGAAGAGGAAACAACTATAGCCTTAAGTAGCCTCAATGTAGAGCCACAACATTGAGGTATTCACAGTAGATGTTTTGATCTCCCTGTAGTTAACAAGAACAAGGCCAAATCACAACATGTGCTAGAACAAGGCCCTCTGTCATTCCTGAGCTTAAGAATCTAGTCTCCTTTGAGCAAGTAAAATGGCTCGATACGATACTCCATTTTTCTAAGCGCAGCCCAAATAGTTGCATGCAGTCACAGAACTACATCGCCTGAGTAGATGTCATTTTGTGAAATCATTATAGTTGAATTGTTTGACTTGAGATAAAAAAAACATCAATGTTTTCTTTAGTAGTATCTTTTAATATATGATTTGTCTGAAATCACTTTGGTCAAGTGGCAAAACTGCCTTGTGGTTGTGTTGGATGTTGGGAGTTTGAATCCCTTAAACATTGCCTACTAGCGTTACTTTAAAACAAGGTTCTTCTAGATAGTTTTTAACACATTTTCTGGCTTATTAATACTTATAAATCATGCTTGTGGGAGCTAACATGAAAACACGTTTTCTGGTTGTTTGCCTTCCTATCATTGTGGTGCAATCAAATGATGTGTCAACACCTCTTTCACCACCATACACCAGTGTGAATATGATGTGCGGGGCATCATAGGGTGAACTGTTGGCCTAATGTAGCTGTCATTTTAGATTTATTTTATGTACGGAACTTCTTTTTTATTTTATAGTCCTTAGTTGACCATAATGTTTCTATCCCACTTACATGTGGCATTCACTCGTGTTACTATTGGTCTTTAAAATATGATGTTGCTTTGTTATTTATTAATTTCTAT
>JAMKQA010027782.1:0-12733 GCA_024699735.1 Posidonia australis
TTTTTAGAACCATTTTATAATACAACTAAACAATTATCTAGTCAATATTATTCAACAAGTTCTCTAGTTTTAATTAATTTATTTAATATTACAAATGTTTTTCAACAATATAGGAATATTCCAGCTTTTGTAGATATTATTAAATTAATGGAAAGTAAATATAATAATTATTGGAGTGAGCCCCCAATGTGGGCATGTTTAGTTTTAATTATGGATCCTAGACATAGATTAGTTAATTGTATGATACATATAGATGATATTTTTAGTAACATGAATAAAACTGAGTATATAGATTCATTTAATCATAAAATAAAAACAAATTTATATAATTTATTTGAAGAATATGTTAAAAATTATGGTGAAACGTCTAGTAGTCAAGCATGTAATTTATTAGGATCACAAACAAGTAGTAGTAGTGGTAGTTCTTTATGAAGTAGATTAAATAAAAAGAAGGGAAAATATATAAAATCAAGTACAAATAATGAATTAGATAATTATTTAAAATCCCCAATTGCTTTTAATGATTTAGAAATAAATAACTTAAATATTAAATTGGTGGTCTACTACACCTGTTAGGTTCCCTATAGATGTAAAAATGACAAAAGATTTACTAACGATTTCGACGTCAACTGTGACATTGGAATCTGCATTTTCTACCGGAAAAAGAGTATTAAATGATAAAAGATGTAGATTATCAGAGAAGTCTGTAGAAACCTCCGTCTGCTTAAAAGATTTGTACGATGCGGTTGATCGTTTTCAAGGATTGAGCTTGAAGTCTGAATCAGAAGAAGACGATGATGCGACATCAACTTCAACAAGCAGAACAGACTCCCCAAACGAATAATTCTTGATGTAAAAATTGAAAAAAAAATGTAAAAAAAATGATGTAAATATCTTTTGTATTTTTTATATAAAAAATTGTTGTATTTCAAATAATTTTTTATTAATAAAAAAATAATTTATTATTATTATTTTTTTTTTGGCCCAATAGACTGGCCCAGCCCGGCCCGACCCGTCGGCCCACATGTGGGCCATGGGTCGTACCGGGCCCATGGCCTGTTTCAACAGGCCCAACCCGGCCCGGGCAGGCCTGACCTGATCTAGGCCCTGACGGGCTGCTACCTTCATGGGTCGGGCCAACACAGCCCGGTCCGAATTCTCGGTCCGACCCGAATTCCATCTCTAAGGACATCCAATAGGTATTCGATCTATTTACACCGTTAATTCTTATTCAAGAGAACCAACGATCCGTGTGATTTGTGACTGACAGAAATTATAATTATTTTCGATATGCTCAATTTCTTGTCATAATAAGAGCCAGAAAAAAACGTGAATGGTAAGAAAAAAGGTCTAAAGATCTCAAAATCGACCAGCATCAAGCTATAAAACTCACTTTATACCTTAGAGAGCTAAGTTGACTACAACAAAGACAGAAACAACCCAGACGCCAAGGGCATGATAGTAATCTCACATGAATGACAGTTAGGTTAGGGCTTGCTGTCAGTGGACTTGCCCGCTGGGGTGAGACCCATTTGCCTTTTATCTGCTGTTCTTTCCGTTTTTGCCTTTTCCCTCCACCATTCCCCCTTTCCCTCCCTCTCCCATTTCACTCCTCTCCTTCCCTCCCTCCTGACCTTCTCCCTCCTCTGAGATCTGCTCATCCTTCTTCCTCCACTTTTCTCACCGACACGGCAAAACCTCCCCATTCTCTTGGCTTCTTTATATTGCTCTGGTCCAGTTCCCTTTTGCTGTTTCCCAATCAATCTCCTGTTTTCTCTTCCTACCCAAGAAACACTCCTTGGTCAGATCCTTGCGTTACTTTAGCTCAGTGACATTGCACTGTGTCACCACAACCCAAGTTCTTGGTCCAAACTTTCAGATCTAGGTAGCATTTGAATAGAGCAATGGATCACAATGGGGAGAAGGTAGAAAGCTCTTCCACTTGATCTCTGTTTCTTGTATCGTCAACCTTAACTTTCTGTGATCCTTCTTCTTTGGTGGCCATTTGCAGAGTACTGGATCTACAGATCGAAGTAGAGAATACCCAGAAGTGGTTTCTCCCGAGATGTCATCAACCACTGGCCTGAAGTGCTGCGAGATTTGCCGGACCACCAAGACCCCTCTTTGGAGAGGCGGCCCTTCTGGCCCTAAGGTAGTGCCTTTTTAGCTCTGAATCACTCTTTGGTGCCTGATCTCAATTGGGTATTTGTTCCTTTTCCGGTTTCTGATCTGTGCTGTCTGCAGTCCGTCTGCAATGCCTGTGGCATCAGGTACAGGAAGAAGAGAAGGGAGATTCTGGGTTTGAGTACTGCTGCTAAGAAGCCAAAGAAGGAGAATAAGAGTGTCGTGCGGTTGCTGGAATTCGGAACGGACTTGTTGCGGAAGCGGCGATCGTTGCTGCCGGTGAAGCGGAGGCGGCGGCTGGCGGAGGAGGAGGAGGCTGCTGTTCTATTGATGGCTCTATCCTCTGGTTTACTCTACGCCTGAGAAAACAATGCCATCTGCTGTGGGAGGGGATATAGATCACTTTGTTGTAGATCCTTTGCTAATTCGGGATGGGATTGTTAGGATGGGGAAGTGGGGGGATGTAGATCGTTGATCTGTTGTAGTGGTAGAGACGTCGATTGGTGATTTTTGTTGTTTCCTTCTCAGCATGTATTTGTTTAATGTGGGACTAAAGGGGGTGGGGAGAAAGTGCATCCCATTGTATTAATTTTTTTAGCACGGTTGCCTTGGTTGCTGAAGGAATATATCAGAAAATTCTATTCTATTTTTTGTTGTTGCATCTTTTTGAAATCAGAGATGCCTACTGATACTAAATTTTGTGTTAGGTATCACTGTTTTGCTTAACGGAGGTAAAATGCATGGAAAATAACTCAGTATTCTGGTTTCTGGTTAGGATCGGATCTTCCGCCAGATTTGACAGGCAATGGTTTTCCAATTGGCAGGACATTCAATTGCATGAAGCAGGAACAGCGATCCATGTGCTGGATATGGTTTCAGAATGGCCTAAACTACTTTGCCATTGTCTGCTTGAAATCCACCTATTGCCAGACCTTATCTTATGTGGTCCCCCTCATTTGGTTCTCACATAATTTTCTCATCATATGGTGTTTTTCTCACATAACATTCTCATGCTGAACTGTTGTTATCAGCTGAATATGAAAGGGTGGGTGTATGATGGAGAGGGCGAGTGAATCAAGGTCACCATTCTCACAAAAATCAGTACTTTTTTGTTTGTGGGGAGTGAATCAGTACCATAACTCACCTTAAGTAGATCAGTATTCAGTACCATTCTAACGAACACAGGTTTCTTGCTACTCCCTTTAACAGTAGTAATTAGGAAATGGCAAGTAACATGTGAGGGTTCTTGTTTTAGTTTCTCCCAATTCCAGCAACTGCACCTGCACTTACAGTTTTTTTTTACAAGCCTGATCGAATTTATGGTGAAAAGTTGAAAGATCCAAATTTCTTGGAGGAAGCAGCAGAAAAGGTTTTAGGGGTTGATACCCTTTACTGCATTCACCAGTGATTGACGAGTAACAGAATTAGAATCTTCCATTACGTCTTTAAGACCCAGATCTGTGAGGTGGACTTCCAATTAATCATCTCCATAAACCAGCGGTTTATGTACTCATCAATAGTAAATAATTTACTCGTTAATGATAAATCATCAATTTTCAAGTGAAAGATCCATGGGGTCGGATCTTTGTATGTTTTTTTTTAGCAACTGGAACCCCTCCATCGAAGTGGACAACCAAGCAACGAGGAAGGTTAAACCTGGAATTGAAGACAGTAGCCCACACTGATCTTTCTATGTCATGTCATGAGATAATGCCTCATCCAACCTTTTTAGCCATTTTGTTAAAACCATAACTTGAAGAATTAATAGTGAATTGGGCACATGCAATGCATATATCAAGTATGCATGCTTAATAATAAAATTGTAAAATATAAATTATGAAATGCCATTTTCAATTTTTTTGTTTGTAATTTTTGTAAATACATTTTCAACTATAATATGGAAATATAGGATTGCGTTTGTATTTTTTTATTTGTAATTTTTGTAAATATATTTTCAAATATAATATGGAAATATAGGATTGTGTTTGTACTTGACATTAATTATTCACCTTTCGAAATAAACCTTTATAAATATTTTAAAACTAAATAACTAAAAGTAAAGGATTCAAAATACTAAAATGTTAACATTATTAACCCTTATATTTATTATTTTTTATATTTTAAGTGTAGACACCTTAATTTTGAGGTCATTTGGTAGCAAGCTCCTCCAGATGATGTTCTGATCGCAACAACCAAAATCCTAGCCCACACAAGTCCAATCAAGCCCACATTAGCCCACTCAAACCCACTTAAAATCCAATAAAACCCTAATCAAGTAAAATCCATTTAAAATCTACAATTAATTCAATAAAACCCTAATTAAGTAAAATCCATCCACAATTAATCTAATAAAAACCCTAATCAATCAAATAAACCTCTATTCAAATAAAATCCAATTAAAACCACTTAAATCCATTTAAAATCCAATAAATAAGCCAAAAACCTTAATTCAAACTTAAATCAAATTAAATCATTTAAAAATCCAAGTAAATAAGTGAAAACCCTAATTAAAGTCAAAATACATTAAAAATCCCAAGTCAACTATAAACCCTAAATAAACAGAAAATAACTTAAATTAAACCATAAAGTCCAATTAAAACTCTAAAAAGGCCTAAACAATCCAAAATAAAAACCAAAACAACAATCAAAATAAAAATCCAAAACCCTAAGCCCATTAAGCCCAATACTATTTCATTTAAGAATTCAATTCAAAACTTTAGAAAAATCAAAAATAATTCCGACGACCCTATTTTTCCAACAAAACTCCGACGAGCAATCCCGAGAAATCTGGAGCAAATTGCAGTCTCTGAGATACTTGGCCAACCTCCTCCAGCTCAGGCCCGATCCAGCGACGCTGATGGGCTGAGGAGAGGAAGATCAACGACGGAGAACTGCCTCGCTGGAGTATAAAGCCCCTCGCCGTTAACAAAAAAAAAGAACTTCTTTCCAGAAACCCTTTCCAGAGAATTTTGCAGACCTCTTGCGAGCCTTCAAGCCCCTCATCAGGGACCCTTGAGCCTAGTTAGAGCCTCCCATCCGAGTTTCCCTTTGCCACTAGCCATCGGTGGGCAGATCAGAGCTTTGCCGGAGCACTTTGCCGTCGACCCATCACCGGAGTTAGTGGGATAGCCATTAGGTAGTCCTATCTCTCTCTCTTTTTCATTCGAGCATCACCCTTACAGCCCCCTAGAGCCTTCAGGACGCGCCACAGGGGGAGCCAGGCTCCTCGCGCGTCTTCAGCCCCACCTCCGGCGATGGGTTCACCATCGCCGGCGGGGCTCCGGGTCCCTGGCTTCAGGCATAGCCCGCTAGGGGCCATCCACCCTTCCTCCCCTCCTCTTCTCTTTCCTCTCCTCCTCCTTGTTCCTCCCTCTGCCCCAGAAGAAGCCCGTTTGCCTGCGCCGCCACCACTGCCACTGCAATCGCCGCCGCACGCCGTCAAGGTGCCCCACGTCGCTCCGACGCCTCCAGCTCCAAGTTAAGGCCTCTGGAGGACTCCCCGCCATGCGTCGAAGCCTCCCGTGCCTCTCCACCGCTGCCAGAGCCCTCGCGACGCCCCAACCACCGCCGCAGAGCCCCTCGCCAGAGAGAGAGGTGGGGGGAGCCTTCCAGGCTGCCCCAGGCCCCACCGATGCTCCTCGAAGCTCCTTTGTGTCGCCATGATGCTCCTCCAGCCTTCCTGCCCCTTTTCAGCCCCGTGGAAGCTCTCCAGGAATTCGCCGGAGAATATCACCGACGGTAGAGCACCGACGATCTTCGAATGGGTCTTTTATGCTTGTTAGTTTTTTGATTTTTTGCAATTCAGTCCTCGTTTTATTACATTTCAGTCCTTTTTTATCACATTTAGGTCCAGACATTTTCATTTTAATTCCTAATGTTTTAAAATAATCTTTATTTCTTTATTTGCCTGTGAATTTTGCATTTTGCCCCCTGAAGAGTTCATCTTTTAATTCTTAACAAATTGATGCATATGTTTATCACATTTAAGTCCTGAAAAGTTACATTTAGCCCCTGAATGTCTTTAAAATAAGTTTTCTCTATGAATTTTACATTCTGAACCCTGAATATTTTTAAATTTGCACTGATAATCATTAAAATGGGTTTTTTATCACATTTAAATCCTGAAAATTTGCATTTAAGCCCCTGAATGTTTTCTAAATGAGTTTTCTATGTGAATTTGGCAATCTGAACCCTGAATACTTTAAAAATCACATTGTCCATCATAAAAGTGGATTTCTCTTTACAGTTTGGTCCTGAAAATTTTCATTTAACTCCTAGAACTTTAAAAAATGAGTTTTCCTTGTATATTTTCATTTTAGACCTCAAGAAACTTCATAATTGTATTAACCAACATAAAAGCCTCATTTTTATCACAATCAGACCTTGAGATTTTGTAGAAAAGTCTCTGGATTCACATTAAATCAATTATGATCATAAAATTTACATTTTAACCCTTAGATTAATTCCAAATCCATCACTTAGGGTTTTAAATATTTTCTTTCATGTTTTTGGGACATTTTTCACTCATTTCGCCTCATATTATGCATTTAATCATTGACCCCATTTAAAAATCATGTTTTCACTAAGATTTGATCCTTAGCTTTACATATTGGCCACATTTGCACTTATGTGTGAATTTTGCACTTTAGACCTTGACTTTTCAGGAAATTATCTAAGTACTATTTTTGCATCCTTGTGTCACATTGGCATTGGACCCATCATTTGCATGTTAGAATAAGGGTCATGAACATGTTTTTTTCATCTAGTTTCTCACTCTTTTCGTGAAATTTGCATTTTAGTCCCTATGTTTGTCATTTATTGCGTTTACATCCTTTTGATGATCTTTCTTCTCCTTGTTTCTTGTAAGTGACATTATCCAGACATTTAGCATACATTTTGACATAACTTAGGCCATGCATCACTCCCATGCAAGCATTCGTCACTTCGGTCGGGGAAATGACCTAATTGCCCCTATGCTCCAATTCATGAGCACGCATCTCAATCTTTGCACTCAATCTTGCATTGACCATGTTTAAGTCATTCTTTAGAGTTTTTGCACATTTAGGCATTTATCCATGCATTTCATATCCTTTCTTCTCACATTTGCATTTAGCGAGTCGACATCCCATGCCTTTCTTTCGTGGATTTCTTTCTTCATTTTGTCTTTAGAGTTTCTTATCCGATATCCGATTTGGTTGGCTTTGATCCTACATTTCATTTTTTTGATTTGATTTGGATTTCATCGCCCAAGGGCGTACATTAAGAGGCTCGAGGGCTGACATTTGTCCCTACCACGGATTATTTTTCCCTTTTTGATTCTCATGACTTTTTTCTTGATTCCGAGGACTCGGGTTGACTTGGCTTGTTATCTTTTTGATATCATTATGTTTTTCAGAAGTGTTCTTTAACAAAACATCGTCATTTCATGTGGTTTTTCGCAATTTTGTCAAGTCCTGGGGATTTCTCCGCAATTCTCACACATCGTCTTACACATCCATTTAGTCTTGTCATGGCATATATATTAGCATGATTAGAGCATGATCCAGGTTTAGCAAACATTCATCTAGCCTTTAGCAAGTAATTGGACTAGAAAGATTGAGTTTCTCGGGCGTACGAGGGTGCCTAACACCTTCCTCGTGCGTAATAGGAATCCTTAATCATCATCTAGTTAGCAGACATCCAGCCTTCATATTTGCACTCCTAGCATTCATCTTTTGCGGTTTTCCTCGTCTTTTCCTTAAAAGACTAGGTGGCGACTCTTTTTCTTTCCTTGCGCCTTCGTCATCTTGGCATGGCTGTGATCTCCTTCCCACTGGCGCGACCCAGCGCCGGGCAACCCTCCCTCCGGTCGGCATGGTCACACTAAGAAATAATAAAGAATCCACTATAAATATGATTTTTTTATAAAACATATGAATTTCTAAATAATGTCATCATTTGTACAAAAATTTATAATATTGTTTAAAATAAGCTAATTTAAAACATCAATAGAATATTTTTTTAACAATTTGGGGAACAAAAACTGAAACCCTCTTCGGTTCTCCATGAAAAGAAAACATCTAAAATATGATAGAATTAATCCAAGTTTGTTTTTGAAATATGTAAACATAAAAATTTGAACAGTTGCATACTCCAATAAATTTTTTAAACTATATATTTTTAAAAGACATTCCATCTTAAGATCGTATTCACTTTATTTAAAGAAATGTCTTTGAATGGTATTTGATTTAATATGATAATGATTATAAGAAGTTGAGAAATAATTTATTGATAATGGAAAATTTTAAAAATAAAATTAGAAAAGAGTGTGATTAATTCAAATTGATTTATGTGTAATGGAAAAGATGAAAGATAAATATAGCCCATGGATAGTAATGAGAATAAACTAAATAAATAATAAATGCAATTGATATTATAATATGCGGTCGAAGATTAAAGAACTTGGAAGCTTAAAAGATGGTGGTGGTAGCATTGATGATAATTAATTAAAAATAAAAATTATACAAACATTCAATCTAAAACAACTACACATGAGGTGTGAATAATTTTGATAAGTTAAAAAGTTAAAATATGGTAACTAATATAGGCCTATGGCTAAGCTGATTAGGCCTGACTAGATAATTGGCCACAACCTAATCGATCGGCCAATTACCTTGAAACATAGTTGGGCCCAACAAGTCAAAGCTAATCGATCGTATTTTTTAATTATTTCACGTTAGTTAAGATTTGTTTTATTGATTCATTCACTATATCATATCAATCTGTGTTTGATTTGTTTGTCTTGCAAGGGAAAAGAAGAGGAACAATAGCTCACCGATACGGGAACCTTTAGGTAATGCTAGTGTTTTCTTACAGTAGTCGAACTCGCATCATCATCAAATTTCCCAAGGTGTCTCAAGGGTTAGCAAAAGTGAACCAAGTGTAGCGATCATAACGACTTCAACTTCCATGGAGTAGAGGAGTCGACTATAAACAAAGTGTGACATCTGGGCCTGATTATCTATTTTAATTGTAAACAATGTGATTAATTGTAATATTGTATAAATGATTTATTGATGGATAATCTGTTGTTTCTTGTGATTGTGGGGTTTTGGTTAGTTTCCTGTGCACCTATTTGAGATTTGGGACCAATGTGGGGTCTGATTTGAAGATGCACAGTTACCTCGGTTTGCACGCCTACGTTTTCTTCTTTTTCTCTCTCTCTCTCTCTCTCCCTCACGAGCCACCATCCCGTCTTCTTCTTCCGCTCTCCCCACTCGTGCCACCAAAAGCCAGTGGCCTGTGCCTTCCCATCCTCTCCGACGTGATGGGCAGCATATGCTATGCAAGTGAAGGCAGAGTTAAAGAGGAGGGGAGATTGAGAGAGGGGCAGAGGCGAGTGGAAGAGGAAGGGTTGAGACGCAAGGGAGAAGAGGGAGAGGAAGAACGACGCGCGTAGAGGAGGTGGCGGTTGTCCATGTGGTTCACCAGTAGAGGAGCTTTGCCGGAGTGCGGGGGGACTCACTGGATTTGGGGAGGCTTGCCGGAAGAGATACGCGGCTCCTCTTCTCCACCACTCTCTTCTTCTCTTTTGATAGGTTAAATGCATAAAAATGATGAAAAATGCATGTAAAATCGTAGAAAAATAGTGGAATTGATGAGATTGAGTTGAATAGTAAGAAAACATAGATATCATGCGGTTAGGATGGAAATTGGTGAGGGTATACGAGATTTTGGGATGAAGGCTACAGTAGCCGTTTTTGAGTCTCATCCCTTTGTGATTTTCGTGTGGATTGTGTAGTTAATGAAATCATGAATGGTTTGAGGGGTTTCAAGTAGACTCAAGTGTCTACACCCCATGATTTATTGGTATTTTGTGATGTATGTTTGGGAGGTCCGATGGAGGCTCTACCTTCCGACGATTTTGTCGACCGAAACAGGGGAATGCCCTGAGTGTGGGAAATTCGGTATGTTGAATTGAATTTTGAATACCGAAATCCTGACAGATTAAGCCAAGATACCTGGTTTCAGTAGGCTGAAATCACCCAGTCGACCGAAACAGGGATTTTCGGTATACTGGAAATATTCGGTATACTAAACCAAGGGTTTTCGGTATACCGAACCTGAAATTTGGTCTACCGTTTTTGCCCTGGCCTTGGTATGTGTAAACATGGATGTAAAATGAAGGAGAAATGGGTATGTAAAACATGTGTTAATGATATTTTCCCCATGTAAATGACATGGAGGAATATGGAACCCATATAAGTGTATTTGAGAGTGGTTTTGGGTTTAAGGCCCTAAAACTGAATAAAAGAGAATAAATGTGTGGCTTTTGAGTAATTTTGGACATGAAACCCAATTTATGATTTTTAAAGCATGGTTTTTCATTGATTGAGTTGGGACCCAAGAAGAGGGTCAGGTGTGGATGGGAATAGATTCCTGCACCGAAAAAGAATGAAATGGAAATGATTTTGAAAAGGAAAGCTTAAAGAGTTTTGAAAATTAAACACTAATAATGTGTTAAGGAATCACGGGATTTGGTGTCGACAACATGGTGGGAGTATGAGGCTCCAATGAAACCGATTGCTAGATACGACTGTGGTTGTTGAGCTTGAGACGATGTAGGCTGAGTCTGGGTCGTTGATCCTAGTTGTTCGAGTCACCGAGCTCGTGACGGTATAGGCTGAGCCTAGGTTATTAAACCTAGTTGCTCGGGTCACCGACAGTGTAGGCTAAGCCTAGATCATTGAACCTAGTTGTTCGGATCACCGATGGGACATCAGACAAAGACGTATCCTCGTGCATATATGAAAGAGATTGAGGCTAGTTGACCGGGGCGATGGCATCCCGTATGGGGAATTTCACAGCGGTAGTGCAGGGAGATAGGGGAAATGATATCCTCGCCTACTACTTGTGTGCCTGGTTACCCTTAATCAAGGTAACATCAATAAAGAAAGGTGGAAACGAATAAGAAAAGAATGTAATTTTGAGAAATGAAAACAAATGTGGTTTGGCTAGGATTGGACATATGAATGGTTCTAAAATCCTGGAATGAAATAATGATTGTGTTTTAGTCAGTTCCCAGCCAGTGTTTGTGATTTTGGTTTTGAGTCCTGTGAGACATTGTATTTTAGGCTGGATCTGGTAAAAAATGTGGATTTCTCAGAATATGAGAAAGGTTTTGAAAAAGGTAAAAAGAAAGTAAAAATGGATTTTGGAAAAGGAATGTGGTTTAGAAAACAAAATTCCAAATGTTTCAAAAAGAAAAGAAAAAGTGAATCTTGAGAAAGTACAGTGTGGGAACAGATTCCCAAATGATTTCAAAGTAAAGGACAAGGATGTTTTAAATTGGATTTTCAAAAGAAAACTAAGTTTTATAAATTAAAAGTTAAGTTTTTGGTATTTCACTGGATTTTTGTTGTTTTTATGTTTGGTGCGCGTATTGGGTGACTTAGATGTCACTCACATGTGCTTGGTTGGTTTTTAGTTGCAGATCGTTTGTAGTCGAGTTCCGATGCCGGAGTAGGAGCTTCTAGTCGCACATTGTTTCCTGGAGGTGAGCCTTAGTTACAGTTATTTAATTTTACTGTAATTAGTGTAATTTTGCTTATGATACTATGATTTAGGTAACGTGCCCGGGTCCGAGGCATTACACAAAAGGACTTGAGAGTACAAAATCCCTAATCCACAAACTAGCAATCACGATGAGATGGCTAAAAATCCCCCCATGCTAGATGAGCATCCTCCTTTTTCGTCTTTTTTGTTTCTTTGCAATTTCACATCTATTTCATGGATTTTCGAGCTCGTGGCAAAGTTTCTCCTTATATGTTTTGAGACACCACGACTCCATGAATGTTTAAGATTTTTGTACACTTGCAAATGCATGCAACCACCTCCTAATTGATTTCGATTCTCAAGAGTGGCGCTGGTTGATTAAAACAGACTGCTTTACTTAAAAAATCATTGTTAGGGTGTTAAACACGAATTTTCAAGTGTCTTACATAAGATACGCTAAATTGTGTGTCTTACACTTTTGAACAGAAATTCTCTCTGTTTTCAAAATATTCCCTTGATTTATTTGTACAATTGACTTAGGGATTGAGGTGTGAAATGATCATCTCTTGTTGTAGGGACCAGAGCCTCATTTCTTGGGTGCTTTTCAAAATTCAAACAAGAAAATTGAAGTGTCTTCTCTGTGACTTGTTTGGCCCTCATTGGGAACTAAATTATTTGGATCTTCTCTTGGGTTATGTAAAAAACCACTCAAGTCCTGAGCACCCTTGTTGTGAAGGCTTGAGAAAGATAATTGTGTTGTCATCCTCTTCAGCAAAGGTCACTCTTTTCTTCCTTGACCTTTTGTGGGGGGTGGATTAGAACCTCAAGATTAGATTTTGTATTCTTTGTCCCTTCTTCTTTGGTTTGTTGTGGATTGTATGCTTAAAACATGAAATATCCAATTAATTTTGGGTATTGTGACCATGCCGGTGTAGACACCCCGATTTTGAGGTGACCCGGAGATTAGTATCCGTATGTTGCTTTGGATGTGATCAGCCATTAAACCTAGCCCCAAGCCTATTAGCAAGCCAGAACCCAGAAATCTGTGACGTAGCTGGGCGCACCAAATTGGCGC
>JAMKQA010027783.1:0-21829 GCA_024699735.1 Posidonia australis
GGTGTAGACCTCCAAGTCTACTTCAAAACCCCTCAATCTGATCATAAAACCACTAAGCATGCTGTTCTATCAAAAATCACAAAGGCATCAAGCCCAAACACAAACACTGTAGCATGCATCAAGAATACCCACGAAAACCTTACAAAACACCTGCGAATTAACATGATATCAACATAACCACATTATTCTTCTCATTCCCAACATTTTCCTCATTTTTTTTGCATGATTTCAACATCATTATCCATGATTTCCTTTTAACTAACATGCCTCAATCGAGGAAAGAAGCAGAAGGAGGAACACGAACCTGGCACCGGTGAGCTCCACGCATGCTCGACGTGCTCCGGCGAGGCTTGATGCAAGCTCTCCTCAGCTCACACAACCTCCTCTGGGCACGAAGTTCCTCTTGCACGCAACTCACCCCAGTCTCTCCTTCCCACAGCCTGCCGTTCCCCAACACAACCACTGTGCCTCCTCTTAACACCCCCGGCGCGCCTACCATCCCGGAATCCCGTCGACATCCACCAGCTAGGCGTAGCTATGGTCGGAGGGGACGGAACGAGCAGCCTTCTTCCCCACCAGGCTTCACGAGATGGGGAGAGGAGGATGCGGGTCACGGAGAAGAACGGGTGGCTCAAGTCACATGGTGGTTGGGCTCCTTTGACCAGGTCCAACCTCAAATGGGTCTCACCCCCCCTCCAAACCATGGGGTCCCAACAACACAAACAGACCCACAAGTCAAGGAGCCACCCCGCAAGGGTGAACCAGGAGCACAAAACACAGGGAGAGACCACAACCAACAAACACAATCTGGATTTACTATTAATAAACCACACACCAATAATTACAAGAAATTCCATGGTTTATATTAAATGGAAAAGCCAGGCACAGATGTTACAACTAATCACTGTAACTAAATTCACAAACGGAAAAGAAATACTGGATAAACTAGTTTCAACCTAAAGGCCATTTTTGAATAAGCAAGGGTTAGGTTTTTCTCACTTTAGAAATGTACCCTATGAAAATAGCTTCCTAAGAGCTTCAAACAAAGAAAAATATGTATTTGTCGTCAAAGACAAAAGAAAAAATAAATTGGTATCAAAGATAAATGGCTGGGTACCAAGAACTAATCAATCTTGACCCAAAAGGAAGATTTAGGTACCAAAGTCTTTACTTTCATCTTTTGATGCAAGAAATAATCAAAGATGATGAAGACGAAATGGATTCTCGATAGTGGCTGTTCCAGACATATGATAGGAGATCACAACCTCCTCTGCACCCTAAATTCAAAGGAAAAAAGAAACATCACTTTTGAAGACAATGCTAAAGGGAAGATTATTGGAATTGGCAATGTTGGTAATTTTGATAACCCTTCCATCGAAAAGTTTTACTTGTTTATGGTTTAAAGCATAATCTTATAGCATAAGTCAATTATGTGACAAGGGCTATAAAGTAATATTTGATAAAAAGGAATGTCTTATAATTGATTCTACCACCAACACAGTATTATTTGTTGGCTCTAGGAAAAACAATGTATACAAGATAAAAATAACTTATGAAACTAAAAAGGATCTATGCCTTGTATCTTCAAACGGCAAAAAATGGCTATGACATAGAAGACTTGGTCATGCTAGTATGAGTCAATTGTCCAAGCTTTCCAAAAAGGAATGTGTTATTAGGTTACTAAGGTTGGATTTTCAAAAAGACAAGCTTTGTGATGCATGCCAATTTGAAAAACAATCTAAATCATCTTTCAAAGCTAAAGACATTGTTTCTACCACAAAACCTCTTAAGCTTATCCATATGGATCTTTTTGGTTCTAGTAGAACACATAGTTTTGGTGGCAAAAGATATGCATATGTTTTAGTTGATGATTTTTCAAGATTCACTTGAGTTTTGTTTTTGGTAAATAAACACGATGCCTTTCATGAATTTCAGAAGTTTTGTAAAAAATCACAAAATGAAAAAAATTTGAAAGTTATTAAAATTAGAAGTGATCATGGAGGTGAATTTGAAAATAAAAATTTTGAAAAATTTTGTGAATAGAATGATTTTGAGCATAACTTCTCTTTTCCAAGATCTCCTCCTCAAAATAGGGTAGTTGAACGGAAAAAAAGAACTCTACAAGAAATGACTAGGACTATGTTTATGAAAATAATTTACCAAAGTATTTTTGGACCAAAGCATTTAATACAACTTGTTATGTTTTGAATGATGTTTTACTTAGACCTATTTTAGATAAAACTCCTTTTGAGCTTTGGTATGGTAAAATTCCTCAGATTTCTTATTTTAAAGTTTTTGGATGTCAATGTTTTATTCTAAAAAAAAGGACAATTTTGACAAATTTGATTCTAAATCTAGTGAAGGTATCCTTGTCGGATATTCCTTTAGAAGCAAGGCATACAAAATCTTTAATAAAGCAACTCAAACAATAGAAGAGTCTATGCATAACATAGATAAAATAATCAACATTGAAGAAGAGCCTGAAATTGTTGAAAACTTCTCAAGAAAATTGAACTTAGAACCAAATAATGAAAAACAAGAGGACAACTCTAAAGAATGGCAATATAAACCTAGTCATCCTAAGGAACTCATCATTGGTGAGGTCTCCAAAGGAATTATGACTAGATTCAAATTGGATCATAAATGTGCAACATATGCATTTGTTTTATCCATTGAGCCAAAAAAGGTGAATGAAGCTTGTAGTGATGAATATTGGACTATTGCCATGCATGAAGAATTAAACCAATTTAAGGGAAACAATATTTGGGAACTTATTCCAAAACCTATAGATCATCAGATCATAGGTACAAAATGGATTTTTAGAAATAAGTTGATGAATTTGGGAATGTAGTTAAAAATAAGCCTAGATTGGGTGCTCAAGGATACAACCAAGAGGAAGAGATTAATTTTAATGAAGCATATGCTTTAGTTGCAAGATTAGAATCAATTAGGATGTTATTAGCTTAGGCTAATCATTTAGAATTCATATTATTCCAAATGGATGTCAAAAAAACATTTTTAAATGGTATTATTGAAGAAGAGGTATATGTTAAGCAACCTTCAAGGTATGAGGTTGAGTCATACCTTGATCATGTTTTCAAACTAAATAAGGCATTATATGGATTGATGCAAGCTCCTAGAGCTTGATACGAAAAATTGAATAGTTTTTTATGGAAAATGGATTCACTATAGGACAAGCAAATACAACATTGTTTATAAAAAATAAAGAAATAGGTATCTTATTCGTACAAATTTATGTAGACAATAATATATTTGGATCAACAAATGACGAACTATGTGAAGAATTCTCTCAAGTTATGCAAAAAGAGTTTGAAATGAGTAAGATGGGTGAATTACAATTCTTTCTTGTTCTTCAAATTAAACAATCAAAAGAAGGAATATTAATTTGCCAAGAAAAACATACAAATGAATTATTGAAAAAAGTTAGCATGGAAAACTGCAAGATAGCCAAAACACCTATGTGTACTTCACTCAAACTAGATAAAGATGAAAATGGAATAAATGTTGATCAGAAGAAATAGAGTGATGATTGGATCATTGTTGTATTTAACTGCTAGTAGACCAGATATGATGTTGAGTGTATGCTTGTATGCAAGATTTCAAGTATCACTTAAGGAATCACATTTAATAGCAGTTAAACTAGTATTTAGGTATTTACAAGGATCTAGAAATTATGAATTATTCTTTCCTAAAAGCACTTCACTTGATCTTATGGCTTATAGTGATGCTAACTTTGCGGGATGCAAAATGGATAGGAAAAGTACTAGTGGAACTTGTCAATTTTTAGGACATTCTCTAATATCATGGTTTAGCAAAAAACAAAATAGTATTGTACTTTCAACTACTAAGGCTGAGTATATTACAGCCAGATGTTGTTGTGCCCAAGTCTTATGGATGAAACAAACCTTAAAAGATTATGGATTAATGTTTTCAACAACATCTATTTTTTGTGACAACACTAGTGTAATTAATTTATCTAAAAATCTAGTGCATCATTCTAGAATGAAACATATAGAAATTAGACATCATTTTCTCAGAGACCATGTAATAAAAAATGATATAAAATTAGAATTTATTTCCACTAAAGAACAATTGGCTGATATATTTACGAAACCATTGGATGAACAATAATTTACTAAAATAAGAAGGGATTTAAGAATTTGCAAAATTACAGATATGTTGTGAAAAATATCTAACTTGGTATACCGAAATGAATCGGTCTATCGTTATGTGTGCTTCTCTGAAACTTTTTGGTCAACCAAAGTATTTCGATCAACCTAAATTTCCTGACTCAGTCTTCTGTTTTAGACAGGTCAACCAAAAATCTCTGATTCGATGTAACGCCACGCTACTCATAGGTGCTATCATAATAGCATCACTATCCAATTATAATAACAAAACAATTAAAATAACTGGGAAGGGTCAGACAATTACCTAAGAACGGTGTGCAGTTAGTGGCTCTGGAAAACTCAAACATCGAAGAACGAACTGCACTCCAGCTTCGCACCTGAAGAGCCAAAAACACCGGCAAACAAACAAGCGTAAGTGTCATCTAAGTTACCTAGTACGTGCCCAACTAGAAAACCTTTAGAAAACTCTAATCTCTATCAATTATAAAACCATTTTACAAACCTCGGAAAAATAAAAAATCCTGACTCACAAAAACTTGGAAACTCTTATCCCAAAACCATGCCATTTCAAGTCACCTTTCTTTTCTCAAATCTCATGCATTTTAAATTGTAACACCCCATGCGCTACACAACAGTATAAACGCTATCCAAGGTAATTAATTAAATCTAATTTAACAAAATTAAATAAGTAAAACCAAACATCGAGACCTGTGTGCAGCTAAAGTGGCTCTAAAGCAATGTACCAGACAAGGCTGCACCTCCTTCTAAGCACCTAAGACAAGGCAAAAAGAAAACCACGCATGAGTGATGGCAATGTCACCAAGTACGTGCCCCAAGAACAATAACAAAATCAGTAAAAACTTCATATTGTTAGAAAACCTCAAGAAACCACAACCATCGAAGGCTAACACACATGATTCGGTAAAACCGGTAGAGGATGCTATTTCAAAACTTTCTTTTCTTTCCCCTTTTTAAAACATCATGCTCATAAACAAATCTTTATGCACAAATCAAGAAAACCATTTTCATCTAGTCTTCCAACCCAAAACACCATCCATTTCTATTATTACAAATCACAATAAACTAAGGCTGGAAACTAGCTCGAACAAAAATCTCAATCCATATCTCAAAACTAGTCGTGTCACCCTGGCCACAGGCGATCAACCTGGCCACAAACAGTTGTCTAGGCACCATCCCCAACCATACTATAGTGCCGTGGTGAATCACCCTACGTAGGAGTTCAATCATCCCAGCCATAGCCTCAAAAGTGTACCCTCACTGGTACAAGCACAGAGTGCATCCTCACAACGCCTTAGTACCCGAGCACTTGGGGACTCTAACCCTAGACCCGACCAACACTAGAACTAAGGGTAGTTCGGGTCTACCGTACCTTGGGTCCTACAGTACTACCACAGTCTCGAGGCTCCTACCTTAGACTGCAACTCGGCAACCACAACCAAGGACACATCCCCGACATTCCTAGATGTCTCACTACCTCTGTCGACAAGCCATGGCCTAATTGTGACTCCTACAAATCCCAAAAAACACTTTTAAAACCATATGTAGTTTTCATTGCAAATCACTTGGCAAAACTAGTTTTCATTCACAAAAACCCATTATAAATCTCACACACCATTATTTACATTTATCATCTATGGTTCTCAAAACCATTCATTCACATTCTCATTCATTCCATGTATTCTCCCCTCTCATGGGTCCACATTCATTTCCTCATATTCCATGTTTAACAATTTATGGAAAACATTATTAAAACAATCTGTCTACATGAAACGTCTCATAATTCATTTCTATGCATTTCACACATCTATCATGCGTTTATCTCATTTTATTAGCATTTTTCAAATCATTTCTCAATATGGTTTTGAGTCCTGATTCAGCATACTGAATAGGGTCCCGGTCGACCGAAAATCCCTGATTCGGTTGATCAAAATATTTTAGTACTCTGAATCTCTATCAGTTTATCAGGTCCCTTGCTAGAACGGTCGGTTGAAATTAGCCAATCGTCTGAAATCTCTTGATTCGATCGATCGAACACCTTCAGTCGTTCGAATCAGTGGCTCAGGGGAACCCAACTGGGGCATTTTGGCATACCAAACCCAGTTCGGCATACTGTTTTCTGCGATTGCAGAAAACAACCCCCAGCCCAAGCCATCTCTTCTCCCTCAAGTGGGAGTAAGGGGCGGATCCATCTTATCTGCGACATAAATGACAAGTAAAACATGGGGTGTAAACCACCAAGTCTACTTCAAAAACCCTCAATCCATTCATAAAACCATTAAGCATGCTCTTCTATAGAAAATCATAAAGACATAGAGCTCATACAAAGTTACTGTAGCATGTATCCAAAATGATCAATAAAATCCCATGAAATCAATATGAAATTGCATGATCTCATCATAAACATGTTATTCATCTCATTCCCATCATTTCCCTTATTTTTGGCATGATTTCTACATCATTTATCCATGATCTATCACATGAATCCATTAAGCCCTAACTGAGAAATGGAGGAGAGAGGGTAACGTGTATCTCCGATGTCCTCCAGCTCTACCGTGCTTTGAGTGCCCTCGATGAGGTCCGACACTACCTCCTCCTCTCGCACAACCTCCCCTGGCACAGAGCTCTCCTTTCCCACACCCGGCACACCTTTGGTCTCCACCTCCACCCACGAGCCTGGCTTCCCCCTCCTTGCGCCATCTCCTCCCCATCTTAACCCTTTTGCCATCGTCATTCCTAAATCCCCACCAGTCGTCTCTGCCAACTCCTGCCACGATGGGACGAGACGAGGCAGGCCTCCCACGGTAGGGATCATGGGTTTGAGGTGGGACGGAAGGCTCGTGCCTAGTAAGGGGGGTTGGTTTAGGTTCCTTTGACCAAGACCAAGTAGGTCCCACCCCCAAGCATGGGTCCCAAGGTGCACATTAGACCCACAAGGCCAGAGAAGTCACACAACTAGGCGAAACCAATGACACAAATACACTGGGAGAAACCACAACAACGAACACAACCTTGATTATCCATTAATAAACCATATTCAATTAATACAACAAATTCCATGGTCTTTCATTAAATGGAAAATGAGGCACATATGTTACATCATACCCCCCTCAAAACAATTTTGTCCTCAAAATTCATTGATCAAAGAAATGGAGGTACTGACACTGCATGTCCGTTTCTCACTCCTATGTAGTCTTCTTAACGCCATGGTGCTGCCATTGAACCATCGCAAGAGGTATCACCTTGTTCCTGAGGATTGTTCCTTTCTATCAAGGATCTGCACAGCATCCTCCACCATGGATAAATTTTCCTATAGCTCACCCGACTGAACTAAAATCACTTGGGATGTGACAACCAACTGATAGGCAAGTCCAATTGATAGGCAACTTCCCTGACCCTTCTTGCAATCCTATAGGGTCTAATGTAGCGAGGCCTTAGCTTTCCCCGCTTCCCAAACCTAAATACGCCTTTTGTTGGTGACACCTTTAGGAAGATGAAGTCTCCAACCTCGAACTTCAAACGTCTATGCCTTCGATCAGTATAACTCTTCTGTCTACTTTGTATAGTTGCCAATCTCTTTCTGATCAGGTCCACTTTCTCTACATACTGCTACACAATCTCTGGTCCCACAAGCTGTCTCTCGCCTACTTCATCCCAGCAGGTAGGTATTCTACAAGGTCTGCCATACAACGCCTCATTTGGTGCCATACCTATGCTAGAGTGATAACTGTTGTTGTAGGCAAATTCAATCAACGGAAGATGATCTTTCCAGCTCCCTCTAAAATCCAATGTGCAGGCCCTCAACATGTTTTCTAAGGTCTGGATAGTCCTTTCTGTCTACCCGTCTGTCTAAGGATGGAAGGCTGTGCAAAAATGTAGGATGGTACCAAAAGCCTCTTGCAATGCTCTCCAGAATCTAAATGTAAACCTGGTGTCCTTATCAGACACAATGGACATTGACACCCCATGCAGTTGGACTATCTCAGCTAGATACAACTCTGCCAACTGAGCAAATGGGAGATTCACTCATATGGGTAAGAAATGTGCTGACTTTGTGAGACGATCCATGATCACCTAGATGGTGTCGTTCTTCCTCCTAGTCTTAGGCAGTCCTGTCACAAAGTCCATTGATACATGCTCTCATTTCCAAACCGTAATATCTAGAGGTTGCAACATTCCCCCGGGCTTTTGATGTTCAATCTTGATCATTTGGTAGGTTGCACACTTCATCACATGCTCAGCTATCTCTCTCTTCATTCCAGGCCACCAAAAATTTCTCTTCAAATCTTTGTACATCTTGATTCTCCCTGGATGAACCGTATACTTAGACCGATGGGCTTCATCAAGTAGTCTCTGTTTCACTTCCTCCACCTGAGGTACATACATGCGTAGATCATATTTGGGGCCTCCATCTGTACCAACAAAGAAGTGAGGTGCCTCTCTCACCTCTAGTTTTGTCCAAGCCTCTTGCACAAAGGGGTCTAGTTGCTGAGCGGCCACAATAGTCTCCAATAATCTTGGGTGAACAGACATATTTGCTACCCAAGCTCTAGTAGGTCCCTGAGACTATCTCAAAGGTCTCACCCAACCAAATCCTCTAGCATAGGCCATTCCTTGATCATCAGGTTGGCCATCATGTGGGTGCTCCTACTTAAGGGATCAACGACCACGTTAGCTTTCCCAAGGTGATAGCATAGGCCAAAGTCATAGTCCTTGAGGTATTCTATCCATCTTCTCTATCTCAGATTCAAATCCTTCTGAGTGAAGATATACTTTAAGCTTCGGTGATCTGTTATTACCTCAAACCATACATGTAATGTCTCCAAATCTTCAATGCGAACACCATTTCAGCCATCTTCAGGTCATGAGTGGGGTAATTTCTTTCATGGTTCTTCAACTGGTGTGAGGCATATGCCACAACTCTCTCATGCTGCATCAGTACATACCTTAATCCTGTCCCACAAGCATCACAATATACTGCAAAACCTCCACTCCTTGAGGGTAGAGTCAAAATCAGAGATGTGACCTGTCGAGTCTTCAATTCATTGAAGGCCTCTTCACATTACTAGTCCCAGATGAAAGAAGCCTCCTTTTGTGTCAATCTGGTCAAAGGTGCTACAATCTTGGAGAAATCTTGTATGAACCTTCTATAGTAGCCAGCCAAGCCCAAAAAGCTTCTAATCTCTGTCACAGTTTCGGGTCTGGCCCAACTGCTAACTGCTTCAACTTTGGTTGGGTCCACTTTAATCCCCCCGCCTGAAATAATGTGACCAAGGAATGTAACCTCTTCTAGCCAAAACTCACATTTAGAGAACTTTGCATATAGTTGGTGCTGCCTCAAAGTCTCTAACACAATTCTTAAATGTGTTTGGTGACTCTGCACATCAAGGAAATATACCAGTATGTCATCAACAAATACCACAACAAATTGATCCAGGTAGGTCCTAAATACTCTATTCATTAGGTCCATGAAAGTAGCTAGTGCATTGGTCAACCAAACCCCATAACTAGAAACTCATACTGGCCATACTCGGTACGAAAAGCTATCTTATGCACATTAATTTCCCAGATCTGCAGCTGGTTATACCTTGATCTCAAATCAATCTTAGAGAAGACTGAAGCCCCTTGAAGCTGACCAAACAAGTCATCAATCCTGGGTAGAGGATATTTCTTCTTGACTGTAATCTAGTTCAGCATCCAATAATCAATACAGAGATGGAGTGAACCATCCTTCTTTCTAACAAATAGTACTGGTGCAAATGACCTTTGTGGCTCTTTCTTACAATTGGGAGTATGTATGGAAGTCACCTATTAGTAAGCTTGTTCTTAATGCACTAGTTGTATTCCAAGCAATGACTTTGACTGCATGGCTTTCTGGGATGTCGCATTCGGATCTAGCAACCATGTCCCACCACCTATTGTTGAAGGTAACGAAGTCCTCCTTAGGTTTCATCTTTTCGACGAGGAGGTCTGCAATCATGGGCTTATGTTGGGTGCGGTGGATATATTATTGTAGGAATATTTCCAGCACCAGCTTGAAGTCACTGAGGTCATGTGCTGTGAATGTGGTGAACCACTTCAGTGCTTCTCCCTCCAAACTCTTGAAGAAGAGGTATACTGTTAGCCCATTATCATGTTGGTAAGGTAAGGCATCCACAACAAAAGTAGTGAGATGGTTCCTCAGATCGCTTGTCCTATCATTTTTTGATGTCATGGGCATCTTGAATCCGGGCGGCAAGGTGAATTGAGGGAACTTGGAGGTGTCAAAGCCGACTGGTGCCTTTGGGATCACTCTTGCCTCTACTAACACCTCTGATATCATCATTTTAAAATCCAACCCTGGAGTGATCGACTGCCCCTGGCCTTGGTACCCTTGTAACTGATGGGATTGTTGTTGCAGAAGGGTACCATATTGAGGAGGGAAAGAGGGTTAAGCTATTGTATAGGATAGGGTCCTCCCTAGGTAATGATGTGAAGGGTAGCCTGACAGGGTCCATGTAGTTTGTTGGACAAATGGGTAGAACGAGGTTGTAGGATACTACATGGGTGAAGCTGAGGTTGCCCTTAAGCAACGATGTGAAGGGTGGCTTGATAGGGGTGGTGCAACCTATGGGACTGAGCGGTAGACTAGGGTAGTAGGATATTGAGCAGGAGGCTGTGTCATTGGGCCTTATGTTGGGAAGTTTATGGTTGGACTTGGTGGCACCGTGTATATGTTTTCCATAAGAGGCGTGGCTTGTGGGCCCTGGTGTTGGTGGTGGAAAGAAGGTAGTCCATGCCCTAATGGGACTTGTGAATTGAAGGGATTATGATGGGCCATGGATTGATGAGTTTGGTTGATTGGCCTTTCAAGTAATGTGTGAGAATCGATTGTCAAAGGGGTATTCCAGTGTTGGGCATGGCTCATCTGTTCCACTCCTCTTTCACTCCCACCATGAGAAAGTTGGTCCCCATGTGGCTCCAGAGGATCGAACAAGTCCTTGCATTGACCTATAGCACTATTACGTGCTCAAGCTGCAGATGTTGGAGCAGTCTTGATGCCTGTCATGGTTTGGACCGCACTTGACATGGTTGGCACATAGAGAGGATTCATGTAGGAGTAGTGTGCATCCACCATCTCTAACCAGCTTCCTAGGTGGTTTGTTACAAACGACTCCAAAAAGACGAGATACAAACTCCTTATAACACTAAACTGCACCCTACTACAAGTGTCTAGGAATGTAAAAGAAAATACAAACTCGATTGCAAATAAATGCAAAGAATATGTTTACAACTCTGTTTAACTAATAAACTAAAGACCCAGGACTGTATTTGTACCCTGTAACTCATAAGTATGCAAGCACAAACCACACACCATCCTGTAAACAAGTCAATCAGAGTAGTCTGCCTGAAATTGCCGATGAGGGAGGCACTAGCACTCTTCGCCGATCAATTAGGCGATGTAGAAAGTTGTCGGTCAGTCAGGCATCACGTGCCCCTGACTGATTCAGCAACTTGGATCTATCCTAGATAGACTAGACAGTCAAACAAGGCTATCTAATCAATCAAGTTATCAAACAGAGTGCAGATTTTACTTGTCAAGATTGTCAATAAATCGATTTGTTAACCTACATTCTCTCAACTTGTTTGGGTTCCTATGGCAGTGGTGAGACTTTTGGTATGGGTTCTAGGGCCACACTATGGGATTAGGCCTTGGGTACTGCCTTTGACCTTTGTTAGGTTTCACCAAGAGAACCTAGACCGTAGGTTCGTTTCTCTAAAGAGGGGCCTACAACCCATGATTATGTCCTTAGGGTCGATCTTAGCAAACCACAAAGTGATAAATAAACATGAAATAGCAAAGTATCAAGTATCTACTAGGGTTTATTATAGGCTTTGGGGGAGAGATGGAGTCTGAAATATGCCCCTAGAACACCTTAAATTTCTCGGTCTAGTAATCACAACCAAACACAGAGCATGGGTGAGCGACCGACACTGACCCGATTCACTCGACTCGGTTGTTCAAACTCGACGGGAATCCCTAAGGAACTTTAACTTTACTGTAAAATAATTAGTTTCCACCCTATTGGCAGACAAAAAATAGACCTAAAATCCATTAAAAAACCCAAAAGAGACAAGTGGACCGGAATTGTTTTTTTGAATTTTGAATATCAAATTACAAATTTTGAATTTTGAATTTGAATTTCAAATTTGGTTTTTTTTTACTACTCTATATCAGAAAAACGACACAGACTACTAAAAACAGATGATCTACAGTGAAAATACCCTGATATGTGACGTCATTGGTAATTGTGGCGCCTGTCTATGTCGCTTGCTGCATCGTCGATGAGACACGGTGCCTTTCAAAGGGGCAACTAAAGCAACAGGACCCCTAATTACAAGAAAAAAAACATAATAAAAGGCTTGGTCGTCGCGAAATCCCAAGCATGCGATTTTCCAAACCTAAAACAACACCTAAATCAAAAAATAAATGAAACTAAAAGAAAGGAAGGGATACTTACGTAGCACGTGGGTTGGCTTAAACTAAGTCCCATGTGATCACCAATAATTTGTGGATGCGTATTTGGGGGTAGTTGATGTAGATGTCGTCGTGTCCACTTACGTCAACACCTTTTGTTGTAATCGCCACTTGTTCGTTGCTTTTGCTGGTTGACAAGGCACCTTACGGGAGATGATTTCAATGGATGTGGTGATGTGAGTTCCCAGTTCACTGGATCAACGGCAAGATATTGTCTAGCAGCATCCCCATGCTACGTAGTGTCCATCCCTTCAAGACAAACACAAAAAACAAAACGAGAATCCATATTAGATTGGGTGTAGTAAACAATATCAAAATAGAAAATAAATGATATGAACAAATAAGCCTAATGCTAACTAAGGGTTGTCCCCACATGCATATGCCATGGGCTATATTATGTCTTGTAATGGATTATATGCAATAAAAAATGAAATAATTGGAAAACAATACTCCCTTCACCCTCATACGCTGTGGAGTAGATGGAGGAAGTGGAGACTACGGATGGAGCTCTAGAGGTACCCATAGGCTTAGATTGAAAGGATCTCTATGGATCTAGGATTTTGACATGATTTCAGCAGGGCATCGCCAAGAATTGATCTCTCTAGGCAACCTCTCTCTAAATTTGGAAAGCCTCCCCTAAAGCTTAGACGTAGGGGGTATTTATAGAGGTCAGGATGTCAAATCTAGTCAAAAACGAGTCAAGGAAATATCTAGATATTAAATTAGATTTGAAAATTCAAAACATGGATATTTTAGGCTCGTCGCCTATTGGATTGGTGACATATCTAGATATGTCACAAGAGGCACTGGCGACTGTCTAGAAGGTCCGATTTTTCGATGCGGAAAAATAGACAAACACGTCATAGTTAATATCATATCTCATTTTAAATCATGATAAAAATATATGATATTAATCTTGATGTCACCCATTTTTCTAGAAATTTCTAGAATATTCCGGAATTAATAAGGATTTATATGATATTAAATAATTATTCAAACACACAGAAAATCCTAGAAATTTTAATAATTATGGGAAAAATCATGATAATATTTATAAATGTCCCATATATTATATTAAAGCCCAGGATGACAAATTATCTTGAAAAAGAATTCCAAGATTCTCGTCGCCTATTGGTGTCGCGACAAGTTGAGTAGCCTATGTGATTGGCAATTAGTCATGTCGCTTGTCGCATTAGCAATATCCTGGTCTTTTTATGTTCTATCCCTTATCTTTTATGTTAAATCCATAGAAACTCCTTAAAAGTCCAGAAAATACTTAGAAATCATATGAAATCATAAAAGCACCTTCTTTAAGCTTAGAGTACTCAAATCTACCACCAATTTGAGTAAGATGAGAGCGTTAGTCCTACCACAGCTAGCGATTCACAACAAAAACGTTCAAAAGATTCAAGCCTGCCACCAGTTTGAGTGGGTTAGCTCTGCCATAGTTGACAACCTTGAACCAAGTAAAATCAAGAATGTCTTTAAGAAAAATCATAAAACTTCTGGAAAATAAGTCAGAGATCCTTAGTCTTGTGATTTGGGGCACCTCAAAGGTTCCTATCCTAGACGACTCTGGGAAATGCGAAAATGAAATATCTACAATTATATCCATTGGTCTCCTATAGCATGCCCCTCCAAGCACTACCCTCCTCGACACTCGTGTTGGACACAGGGGCCTTACTGTGACCACTGCCTCTCGGCATCTTCCTACTGCCACCAAGAAACAACCACAACAAACAAACAATATCAAGTGTAGCTATCCAACACTTGTAGTCCCACGGAGCCACTAGACCAAACACCAACTAAGTTGGTGCACCTTAGTGAACCAAGACTCTTATACCACTCTGTAAAGTCTCGTTACCTGTAGACATTACCACAATAGCATCACTACCTAATTATAATAATAAAACAATAAAAATAACTGGGAAGGGTCAGACAACTACCTAAGAACGGTGTGCGGCTAGTGGCTCTGAAAAAATCAAACACCGAAGAATCGGATTGCACTCTAGCTGCACACCTAAAGAGCCAAAAACATAGGCAACAAACACACATGAGTGACATCTAAGTCACCTAGTACACGCCCAACTAGAAAACCATGAGAAAACTCTAATCTCTATCAGTTATAAAACAAACCTTAGGAAAACCACAAATCTCGACTCACAAAAACCTAGGAACTCTTTATCCTGAAACCATGCCATTTCAAATCACCTTTCTTTTCTCAAATCTCATGCATTTTAAATCATTTATGCATTCCAAGAAAATCATTTCTCTCGACCAGACCCATCCCAAAGCACAAAGCCACACACATGACTCAAAACACAAATCCATTTGGCTGGTATTTAGTTTAAACCACAATTTCATTTTGGCAAGAGCCTAACTAAATCCTCAAGCCAAAAACTCATAGTCTAACTTTAGCTCCAAAACCACACGTTTCATACACATTTTCATTAGTGTTACCTTTGATCAAAGGTAACCAAGCGCACAAGTAGTCAGTAAGAACACTATTTCCCTATCGCACTACACTGCCACGGTGTAGTTCCCTTTGCACGAGAACACCGTCTCGATTAACAGACCTCATCATTCACATTATTATCATATGTATGGGGACACACCTTTTCCTGAAGTCCCAATGGTGACCTAGATACCCAGGTTTCATATTCCTTTGGCACTGTGCATTGTGGCACTATGCATGTGGGACCCAGGTGTGGGGTCCCCGTGGGACCCGCATGTGTGGGCTGGTGGTTGAAGCTTGCAGTTGGCTTCGTTGGTGGTGGTTGGCGGTTGGCTGCTCGTGCGGTGTGCCGGTGGCTAAGACGTGCAGTTGGGCATGTTTTCAGCTACTGCGGGCGTAGGCTTTAAAAGCCGCACCACACTTCTCCTCGCCACCCATCGCTGTCTCCTCCTTCCTTCTTCTTCCTTTCTCCTCCTCCTCGGCGGCGCACTTCTTCTTCTCCACCTCCACCTTCATTCCCTTCCTCCCCACTTCTCCTTCTCCTTCCCCTTCTTCCTTTCCACTCGTCTCCCCTACCTCCTTTGTTTTCCCCTTACATCGCACGGGCGCCGAGAGAGAGGAAGAGGTCAAGGGAGTGAAGCAGAGGGCTGTGGTTGCTCGTGCTGGTGCGCGGAGCTCGCGTGGTGTGCCCCGTGGCGGTGGTTGCGTCGGAGCTTGTCGGAGTCTGCCAGAGATCGTCGGAGGCGTTTCCAGGTACGCATCTGCACTTCGAGTAATAGAGAGCATGAAATTGGTAGAAAATGCTAGGATTGCATGAAATCTAGGTAAATTTCCCTTCTTAGAATTTATTGTGTTTTATTGTGTATTTATGGAGCATTTACTGGCATTTATAACGAATGGTGTGTTTTGGATCCTTTTGACCCTTCTGCCTTTGTGATTTTATATCTTGATGCATGGTGAATGGATTTTAGTTTTGTTTGTTGGGTTTTGGAATAGACTTGAGGGTCTACACCATATGTTTTATGCAAGATTTTTGGTGTTTGTTTAGGGAGTCCGATCAAAGGTTCCAATTGGGGCGATTTTGGACAATAGGGTTTGGGCCGTTTTCTGGTTTCGCAGAATTCAGCATACCGAATGGAAATGGCATACCGAATCAGGGGATTTCGGCATACCGATTCCGCTCAGCATACTGTGTTTCTGTCAGTTTAGGTCCTCTAGTCGAGTTTCGGTCATCCGTTTTGGACGGTATACCGAATTTGACCTGAGTGTTGACCATTGACCCCAGTTCGATCGACCGAATCAGATCGGTTTACCGAATCAGTAGATTTCAGTATACCGAATATGACTTTCAACATACCAATTTCTGGGCCCAAATAGGTTTATTAGAATGTGTTTTTGGTGGCTTTTTGGATGCCGTGTTTTGTCCCTATGAGATGGGATTGTGGGCCATCAATGGTGGTCCCTTAAGACACCTGACGTGTCATTTTGCCGAGGTTTTGGAAGAGTTTTCAAAAGATATGAAATGGATTGAAAAATGGATTTTAAGGAAATGGTTGGCCTGGTTTGGAAAATGATTTCTTGGTTTTCTATGTGCGGGCCGAGGTAGCGTGGGACCGTGTCGTCGGGACCAGGGAATGTGACGACACTCTCGGGTATCTACAGTCTATTGACTTAACGATGAATGGCAGAGAGTTCGACGCTAGCCTGATCGTGATGGACATGCAGGAGTACGATGTGATACTCGGCATGGATTGGTTGGCGTAGTAATCCACTTTGATCGACTGTGTTCATAGGAGAGTTTATTTTGGGTCTCTTGAGGTTGGGTCTTTCTTTGTGCAAGGTGGGTGTCAGCGTGAGCCTAAACTTGTCATTTCAGCTATGAAGGCTTATAAGTCCTTGGTTAGGGGTTGCATGGGGTAACTAGCTAGTGTAGTTACCTCCACTCCTCCTGAGTTAGGTGTTCACGACATCTCTGTGGTGTGTGAATATCCCGACGTTTTCCTTGACGATTTGCTTGGTATGCCACCACACAGGGAAGTAGAGTTCTCGATCGATCTGATCCTCGGTTCTGGTGTTGTGTCGAAGCCTCCTTATCGGATGGCGCCAGCGGAATTGCGAGAGCTCAAGACTCAGTTACAGGAGTTGCTGGACAAGGGGTTTATCAGGCTGAGTGTGTCTTCGTGGGGAGCGCCTGTCTTGTTCATCCGCAAGAAGGATGGTTTGCTCCGACTGTGTATAGATTATCGGATGCTGAACCAGATCACAGTGAAGAACAAGTATCCCCTACCCCGCATTGATGACCTGATCGACCAGCTGTAGTCTGCATCGTTGTTCTCGAAGATTGATCTGATGTCAGGGTATCACCAATTAAGGATCCGAGACCCAAACATTCAGAAAACTACTTTTCGGACGCGGTACGGGCATTACGAGTTCACGGTCATGCCTTTCAGCTTGACTAATGCACTGGCTGCGTTCATGGATCTGATGAACAGGATTTTCAGCCCTTTTCTGGACCAGTTCGTTGTAGTTTTTGTTGATGACGTGCTGGTCAATTCTCCTGATGTTGAGACTCACACCTTGCACCTGAGGACAGTTTTGGATACGCTGAGGCGTCATCAGCTGTACGCCAAATTCTCCAAGAGTGAGTTCATGCTGAGTGAAGTCATGTTCCTTGGCCATTTGATTTCTGGAGAAGGCATCAAAGTGGATCCTGCCAAGGTTGAGGCGGTGAGTAGTTGGGAGCGACCCAGGACTGTGTCGAAGATCAGGAGTTTCTTGGGTCTGTCGGGCTATTATAGGGGTTTATCAGGGATTTCTCCTCCATTGCCGCGCCTTTGACAAAGTTGACCTGGAAGGGTGTTCCCTTTTGTTGGGACCAGAATTGTGAGGTGAGTTTCCAAGAGCTGAAGTCTCATCTGGTTTCTGCCCATGTGTTGACTCTGCCTTCTGGAAGTGGTGGCTTCACTATGTATAGTGATGCCATCGCGTATGCTTCGCGCCAGCTGAAGGATCATGAGAAGAACTACCCGACCCATGATTTGGAGATGGTTGCCGTAGTGTTCGCTCTCAAGCTCTGGTGACACTATCTCTATGGGGAGCAGTTTGAGGTCTTCACCGATCATCAGAGCCTGAAGTATATCTTCACGCAGAGAGACCTCAACCTGAGGTAGCGCCGCTGGGTGGAGTATTTGAAGGATTATGATTTCAGCTTGTCCTACCATCCTAGCAAGGCCAACGTGGTCGTCGATGCCTTGAGTCGGCGTATGCACGTGATGGCAAGCTTGATGGTTAAGGAGTGGACCATGTTGGAGGATCTGGTGAGCTGTAGGCCGAAGCAGCAAGCTCAAGGAACGGTTGGTGCCTGGGTGGCCAACTTGTCTGTTCGCCCGACGCTATTAGAGTTTATTGTTGCCTATCAGCAGCTGGATCCGTTCGTTCAAGCTGTGTTTGAGAAGCTTGAGGCTGGTGGGGAGCCTTATTTCTCTGTTGGGGCATACGGAGAGCTGAGGTATGACATGCGTCTGTATGTGCCCTAGCATGAGGAGGCCAAGCAGAGGTTGTTAGATGAAGCGCATCAGTCTAGGTACACTATTCACCCTGGTAGTACGAAGATGTACCAAGACCTGAAGCGAAACTTTCAGTGGCCTAGCATGAAGAGAGATGTTGCTGACCATGTGGCGAGGTGTACTACCTGCCACCTGGTCAAGGTAGAGAACCAGAGATCTGGAGGGACTTTGCAGCCGTTGGATATTCCTGTGTGGAAGTGGGAGCACATCTCAATGGACTTCGTGACTGGTTTGCCGCGGACTCAGAGGAAGAACGACACCATGTGGGTGATCGTGGATCGGCTAACCAAGTCTGCTCACTTCCTTGCCATTTAGGTGAAGCTTCTGATGCATCGCCTGGCGGAGTTGTATGTCTCCGAGGAGGTGAGGCTGCATGGTGTTCCGATGTCCATCGTGTCGTATAGAGACGCGAGGTTCACCTCAAGGTTCTGGAGAACTCTGCAGGAGGCCTTTGGCACTGTGCTCAACTATGGCATGACATTTCATCCTCAGTCGGAGGGTCAGACAGAGAGGACTATCCAGACGCTGGAGGATATGCTCAGAGCATGTGCCTTAGACATTCAAGGGAGTTGGGAGGACCATTTGCCGTTGATTGAGTTCGCCTACAATAACAGCTATCACTCGAGCATCGGGATGGCGCCGTACGAAGCTTTGTACGGTAGGCCATGCAGATTGCCGGCTTGCAGGAGCATAATGGGCAAGCGGTAGTTGGTTGGTCCTAAGCTTGTGTAGCTGTATGCGAACAACGTGGATTTGATTGCTGGCTGCACAGAGTCGGCAGAAGAGCTATGCCGACAGGAGGCGAAGACCGCTGGAATTTCTGGTGGGAGATTATGTGTTTCTGAAGGTGTCACCGACCAAGGGTGGCATGCGGTTCGGGAAGTGTGGCAAGCTGAGTCCTCGTTATATTGGTTCGTACCAGATCACCCAGAGGATCGGTGAGGTTGCTTATTGGTTGGATCAACCACCAGAGATGTCGTTTGTGCACAACCTATTCCATGTCTCCATGCTGAGGAAGTGCCTGGCTGACGTTTCTCATGTGATCCCAGTTCAGCTAGAAGGGCTCCAGGAAGATCTGTCCTTTATGGAGGATGCCATCGAGATTGTTGACAACAAGGAGCAGGTGCTGCAGAATAAGGTGATTCTGCTGGTCTTGGTGCAGTGGCGGCATCATGGAGCCAGGGAGGCCACCTGGGAACGTGAGGAAGCCATCCTAGTCCAGTACCCGTATCTTTTCGCCTAGTGATTTCAAGGGCGAAATCTTCTTTTAAGAGGGTTAGGATGTAACACTCGTAAAATTCATTTTGTAATTATTTACATTTTATAAATTTTATTCCTGGACGGGTGTTACTGTTTCGAGGCTGTTGTGTGGTTTTGTGCTTTTGGGCTTGGGCCTCGTGGGCTGGCTTCTATTTGCGTGTCCCTGTGCGTGGTTTGGCACTGTGCATTGTGGCATTGTGCGTGTGGGACCCAGGTGTGGGTCCGTGTGGGGCCCAGGTGTGGGGTCCCCATGGGACCCGCATGTGTGGGCTGGTGGTTGAGGCTTGCAGTTGGCCTCGTTGGTGGTGGCTGGCAGTTGGCTGCTCGTGCGGTGTGCCGGTGGTTGAGATGCGTAAGTGGGCACGTTTTCAGCTATTGTGGGCATAGGCTTTATAAGACGCACCGCACTTCTCCTCGCCACCCATCGCCGTCTCCTCCTTCATTCTTCTTCCTTTCTCCTCCTCCTTGGCGGTGCACTTCTTCTTCTCCACCACCACCTTCATTCCCTTCCTCCCCACTTATCCTTCTCCTTCCCCTTCTTCCTTTCCACTCATCTCCCCTACCTCCTATGTTTCCCCCTGCATCGTGCGGGCGCCGAGAGAGAGGAAGAGGTCAAGGGAGTGAAGCGAAGGGCTGTGGTTGCTCATGGTGGTGCGCGGAGCTCGCGTGGTGTGCCCCGTGGCCGTGGTTGCGCCGGAGCTCGCCGGAGTCGGTTGGAGTTCGCTAGAGGCGTTTCCAGGTACGTATCTCCACTTCGAGTAATAGAGAGCATGAAATTGGTAGAAAATGCTAGGATTGCATGAAATCTAGGTAAATTTCCCTTCCTAGAATTTATTGTGTATTTATGGAGCATTTATTGGCATTTATGGCGAATGGTGCGTCATGGGTCCTTTTGACCCTTATTCCTTTGTGATTTTATATCTTGATGCATGATGAATGGATTTTAGTTTTGTTTGTTGGGTTTTGGAGTAGACTCGAGGGTCTACACCATATGTTTTATGCAAGATTTTTGGTGTTTGTTTAGGAGGTCCGATCGAAGGTCCTATTTAGGGCGATTTCGAACGATAGGGTTTGGGCCGTTTTCTTGTTTCACAGAATTCGACATACTGAATGGAAACGGCATACCGAATCAGGGGATTTCGGCATATCGATTCCGCTCGGCATACCATTTTTCTGTCAGTTTTGTTCCTCTAGTTGAGTTTCGATCATCATTTTTGGACGGTATATCGAATTTGACCTGAGTGTTGACCATTGACCCCAGTTCGGTCGACCGAATTAGACCGGTTTACCGAATCTGTTGATTTCGGCATATCAAATCTGACTTTTGGCATACCGATTTCTGGGCCCAAAATGGTTTATTAGAATGTGTTTTTGGTGGCTTTTTGGATGCCATGTTTTGTCCCTATGAGATGGGATTGTGGGCCATCAGTGGTAGTCCCTTGGGACACTTGACGCGCCGTTTTGCTGAGGTATTGGAAGAGTTTTCAAAAGATATGAAATGGTTTGAAAAATGGATTTCAAGGAAATGGTTGGCTTGGTTTGGAAAATTATTTCCTGGTTTTCTGTGTGCAGGCCGAGGTAGCGTGGGACCGTGTCGTCGGGACCGGGGAATGTGACGACATTCTCTGGTGGTCGGGTTCGTTGTCCCCTGTTGAGGTTGGGGGGCCGAGATACCTGAGGCTGAGGGGCGTCAGGGCCTAGAGGTATGAGACTCCTTGACTGTCGTCTGGAGGCTAGGGTTGTGGTCCGCGGGTTGAGGTGTCTTGTGGCATGACGGGGAGGTATGATACTCCTGCTGTCGCTGTGAGCACTGAGGCTCGGGTGTTGTTGGGTGTGGAGGTATGACACTCCCTCCTGAGCA